>JAKELL010000267.1:0-64555 GCA_021524915.1 Lactarius akahatsu
GTCAGACTTGTATTCTCCTCCAGCATCAGACATCCACTGTTTAATAGTGGCGTTATGCTGATTTTTGACCATGGCAACAAACTGCCTTAACGCATTGATGGCCTGTGCTTTGGTGCGTAATAGCACGACCCACGCATAGGAGGAAAAGTCGTCAAAGAAACTAATGAAGTATTTATATTTGTGGTATGAGTCAACTGGGAAGCTCTTAAGATCGGAATGAATCTTTTCAAAAGGCTTCTTAGCACGCATCTCAGAGGGTTTATGCATTGAAGCAGGCATTTTCCCTTGAGTGCAACCAGGACATATGGGTGTCTCAGAAGGATATTTAAGGTCCTTAGGGAGACCAAGTTATACTTGTTCACCATCGAACTGAACCCTAACCAGTTCACGCCTTACCGATCCCGTTGACTTGTTGAAGTACACATCGTACTTAACGCCCCTGTTGTGGCGTTACATTAAGTCAAGTCTCTCACAGTGGCGACGTCCAGTCGCAGCCGAACCAAGTTTAGGCCCGAATACATTGACTGCCTTAGCTCAGACGAACTATCAGATAGAGTTAAAGGAACCGCAGTCTGGGCAGAACACAATGGAGTCGAAGGGTACTTCATCTTCGACCCCTCAACACAATCATATCGACAGATTCATTACCTCGACAACAGGCATCTCTGGGCCTTTATCGAATATTCCCCATCTGAAGGAGCGTGGTACACTACAGGACCAGTACCCCTCACCCTGAACACCAGACCCTTAGGATCCTCTACCCCTTTGGGGATTGTTATCGACCCTCCTAGCACCCCATCCCCTAGCATATCTGTGCCAACAACCAACCTCCCCACCTCGGCGTTCCCATCCTACTCAATGGCCCAACAAGGACAGGCATCCGCAAGCACCACCCTCACAAGTGGGGGAGGAATATCCAGCAGAAGTGGAGCCCCTGCCGGGGGAACTCCCGCCAGCAGTAGCGGTGGCGGTGGCGGTGGCAGTGGCGGTGGTGGCGGACCAGCACCGGCAGGAGGACTCGCACCAGCCCCTGGTGGCAATGGCCGCCTGGGAGGAAACCCCCCGCCTGAGTTTGATGGGAATCGGGAGAAAATCAAGGCATTCTTATGCGCCTTCAAATTATACTGTGGAATGAATCCGACGGTGGACCTGCTGGCAGTGCCAGGACAACGAGCCATGGCCTTCCTCTCCTACATCCGAGGGCCACTCATCGACGACTGGGTCGACGAGCAGATGAGATGGCTTGATGACCAGATGGCGGCAGGAGTCCTACGAACCCAAAACAACCTCTGGAACGAGGTAGAAACCCGGTTCTTGCAGGCATATACCGACACTGCAGAACAAACAAAGGCCCGCAAAGCCTTACAGACACTAGCGATGAAAGGAGAAGACATCGACTCCTACATCGCTCAGTTCGAGAACCTGACCACGAAGGCCGGATATGGCCCAGATGAAGCTACGACACTGGAGTTGTTCTAGGATGGACTTCCCAACCAGTTAGTGATTCACGCCATCCGCTTTCAGCATCCGGTCACGTGGGAAGACTGGAAGCAGGCTGCCCGATTACAACAGGCTGAGTACTTGGTCTTAAAGGACCGACTTGGCAAGAACCGAACCCCGCGTCAGAAGAAGGGAGGGCATAACCACGAACAGTGGGTACAAGCCCTCAACAAGAATCGCGACCCGAATGCCATGGATGTTGGACGCGCCCGAGCCTCCGTGGCTCTCACCGACGCAGACCGAATCCAACTTCAGAAGGAGGGGCGTTGTTTTAGATGCCGTGCTACGGGGCACATCTCGCGTAACTGCCCACAAAAGGGCACTCGAATTGCTACTTCCGCCACGACCACCCAACCAGCTTCCATCCCCACTCCCCCGACCGTACCAACTCCTGCCATCACTACTGTCGCCATACAATCTAACTGCGCACTCTCGGCGGAAGAACAGGCTGAAGCACAGATCGCTGCGATGAGAGCACAACCCCCAGAAGTACGAGATCTTATGGTGGAAAAGCTATTCGCGAAGGAGGATTTTCTCGACGCTTGAACCCGACGGCCTGGGCTAGAGCACTCAATGTAAACGTGTACCATCGCAGATATCAATCCATGCGAATCCCAGTACTCTTTAAATCTGCACATGTGACGGCTGAACGACAAGTGCTCCTGGATTCAGGAGCAACTGACAATTTTATCTGCACCTCACTTTTGAAATGGCTGCAAATCGGAACATGTGATATCTCAGAACCAATACGCATTTGGAATGTGGACGGAACTCACAACCAAGATGGGGCGATTACCCAATACACCGACCTAAACGTCCGCACCGGAAACGACACCAAAACACTTCGCTTCCTAGTAACGAACTTGGGAAGGGACGAAGTCATACTGGGCTACCCATGGTTTTCAGCGTTTGAACCACTTGTGAAGTGGGGTGAAGCAACGCTGAATGAGGAATTCCAACCAGTAGTCATATCCAGCCTCCAGTCATCGGACGAAGCCACGCCCGTAGAAGCATCTATATGGGTGTTGGAGACGTATCAACTCGATGAGGAGGCGTGGGAACAGATCGCGGACGATGAGCAGGAGCCATGTGTGGCGCTGCTGCGGAAGACCACGACGGCGTCGGAACTGGCACAACAAGAAGCAGCCAAGCAAGAGGCGCGCACCTTCGAAGAGATGGTCCCACCAGAATACCGGCGGTATCGTAAGGTGTTCAGCGAGGAAGCGTCACATCGCTTCCCGCCAAAACGACCATGGGACCACACCATCAACCTAACACCTAATGCACCCGCATCAATGGACTGTAAAGTATATCCACTGACACAGGAGGAGGACAAAGCCCTGGACGTGTTTCTCGCCGAACAATTGGAAAGAGGGTACATCCGACCATCGAAGTCCCCATACGTGTCACCATTCTTCTTCATAAAGAAGAAAGATGGGAAACTCAGACCCGTACAAGATTACAGATGACTGAATGAAGTCACCATCCGTAACCACTACCCCCTGCCTCTCATCCCAGAGCTCATTGACAAGATCTGAGACACACGACTTTTCACAAAATTAGACATCCGTTGGGGGTATAACAATATCTGTGTGAATGAAGGAGACGAGTGGAAGGCAGCCTTTAAAACGAACAAAGGAGCCTTTGAACCACTTGTGATGTACTTTGGTCTCACAAATTCCCCCGCAACATTTCAAGTGATGATGGACTTCACGTTCCGAGGACCAGTACTGACGAATGAAGTAATCGTATATATGGATGACATCCTCATCGCCACCATCGACGATCTCCAATGTCACCGAGAAAGGGTCCACCAGGTCCTGACCATCTGCGAGGAGAACGACCTATACATCAAACCGGAGAAGTGCGAATTCGAGGTACGTGAAACGGAGTATCTCAGACTTATTGTGGGGCACAGGAAGCTGCGAATGGACCCCGTAAAAGTACGAGGGATTCGCGAATGGCAACCCCCAAAGAACCTTAAAGAAGTACGTGCCTTTATCGGCTTTTGCAATTTTTACTGCCGATTCATCAAAGGATTCTCGACGCTCGCACGCCCCCTCCACGACCTCACGAAGAAGGACACCCCATGGCACTGGGGAGTGGAACAGCAACGTGTGTTTGAACGTATCAAAGACCAGATATGTCAGGAGCCCGTCCTTCTCTCCCCCGATTTGACAAAACCATTCAAAATGGAAGTGGATGCGTCCAACGTTGCCATCGGCGCAGTCCTCAACCAATTAGGGGACGATCAAAAGCTCCACCCAGTAGCGTTCCATTCAGAGTCACTATCCCAAGCCGAACGGAACTACGACATCTACGATCGAGAATTGCTTGTGGTGGTCAAAGCTTTGCGCGCCTGGCGCGCATATCTTGTTGGATCCCCCCACAAGATCATCATACACACGGACCACGCCAACCTTCAGTACTGGAAGGAGCCGCGAAAAATCAGTCGACGAGTGGCGCGTGAATTCCTAGAATTATCAGAATACAACTTTGTACTGAAGCACGTATCAGGAATCAGGAATGGTCTTGCGGATGCCCTGTCCCGACGAGCCGATTACGCACCAAACAACGAAGATAATAACGATGTTGTTGTTCTTCCCACGGACCGCTTCATCCGAGCCACCGAGATGTCAATGCATGACATGGACATCTGGACCCAGATTGCACAGAACCTCGACGAAGCACAAGTCCTACGATGGGTCGAATCACACAACCTGAAAAAGCACGAGGGACTATGGTGGAAGGGAGACGCTCTTGTCGTTATCGGGGATAACGATCTTAAGTGGGGGGTAATCACCTTTTTCCACGACACACCTGCCATGGGACACCCCGGAATTGCAAACACCTACGAACTTCTGCAACGGGACTACTGGTGGCCCAACATGTGCAAAGACGTCGAAGAATACGTCAAGGGTTGCGCTACATGCCAAGCCAACAAAATCAACCCCCACTGACAAAAACCACACCTCTTCCCATCACGACCGACCCAGATGCAGAACCTTTCGAGGTCGTGGCTATGGATTTTATCACGAAGCTACCACCATCACAAGGATACGACTCGATACTCACTATTACCGACCACGACTGCTCCAAAGCAGCCATCTTCATCCCGTGTAACGAAACGATCACAGCGGAAGGCGTAGCCCGGCTATACCTTCGCCACGTCTACCCCCACTACGGCATACCCCGAAAGCTGATCACTGATCGGGACCCTAGATTCACATCCACATTTATGACGCAACTCTGCCAAGTCCTCGGAATTAGGCAAAACATCTCGTCGGCGTATCATCCCCAAACAGACGGGCAGTCGGAATGCACCAACCAATGGCTGGAACAATACTTACACCACTGGAGTAACGTGCAACAGGATAACTGGGCAGAGGCCCTCCCCGTAGCACAGTTCGCACACAACGCATGGCCCAACGCAACAACAAAACACTCCCCCTTCTCACTTATCATGGGATGGGAACCACGCACCAATTGGGTTTCGAAACCCACGACTTCCCCATCAGTTGACCAGCGATTGGAAGACATGGGCAACTTCCGACAACACGCACAAGATTGCATCAAACACGCCCAAGAATTTATGGCAAAGCGAGGGCGCACTCGCTTCATCCCCTATCAGGAAGGGGCGCAAGTGTGGTCAGAGGGTACGAACCTTAAGACATTCTACCCCACGTCCAAATTAGCCCCCAAGCGCCACGGGCCGTTCCATGTCAAGAAGGCCCTCTCCGCGGTGTCTTACGAGTTGGAACTCCCGAAGTCATGGAAGATCCACCCCGTATTCCACGCCAACCTCCTTACACCATATAAGGAGACGGAACTACACGGGACAAACTTCACGCGGCCCCCACCTGACCTTATCGACAGAGAAGAAGAGTTCGAAGTGGAGCAAATCCTCGGGTCAAGACTCCAGGGCCGAGGGCGTAAACTTCAATTCCTAGTCCAGTGGAAGGGATTCCCCGTGAGTGACAGCTCGTGGGAACCTCTCGAGAATGTTCGACACGCACCTGACCTCATCGCCGACTTCTACCGGCATAATCTGACCGCCGAAGGGGCTGAACGAAAGATATAAAGACATGCCCCACGAATCCAAAATAACGCATCTCCCTCCTTCCTCTCCTCTCGCTCTCCACATCATGACTTCCACTCCCATTGTCTCCACTGTGCCCGCACATGTCACGGTCGAGGGAACGGACGCTTACTATACGGATATGACCACGTTAGTAAGTCGCAATGTGTCATGGACTAGAGGATCAGTCAGCACGTAGTAGAATCACATGCCGATGTGGCATGACTCATAACTAGGATAGCGATGGTAGGGTTCGAGCTACTTTAGCTATTCGTCATACGGATTGGAGAGGAGCTTTAAAGCTGCCTCGTATGTGTATAAATAGTGGCTCAGGAAGACCAAGATTCGCCATCTTGGTCTTCTTCAAATCACCACCCTTACCCGTCTCTCTACGTG
The DNA here is from genome assembly GCA_021524915.1 of Lactarius akahatsu. NCBI lineage: Eukaryota > Fungi > Basidiomycota > Agaricomycetes > Russulales > Russulaceae > Lactarius > Lactarius akahatsu. The sequence continues at coordinate 5,975 of JAKELL010000267.1, forward strand.
TGCCTCGCTTGTCTCTTCTCGAGCAAGTCGTCTTCCTCGATTATCGGATTACCTAGTGGCACGACTTGCCCTAGTGTACGCTTAGATCACGTGCCCATAAGCGCCGTGTATCCCGTGATCAGGTCACGTGACCTGGAAGAGATATTTTGCTAAGTCGTGAACGCCCTCTCGCGTCCAAGTCGGACTAACGCCAGTGGTGGCGTTACAGCACACCCTCCATCGAAACTCATACTCGACCAACTGACCGTACCCTCACAGGACCAGGGTGTCCCCTCGCAACCAGAGGGTTGCACGCCGTACTCTGTGATTCTCAGCCCAGAACCTCCCGTCTTGTCTCTGATTGCCCCCACCCTTAACCGCCTCGCGCAGGAAGAGGCGGCTACCTCGCTACTTACCCTCACCGCCCCACCTATCGACACTCCCATCATAGTACATACCCCCGCCGTTCCCACCCCTCCTGAACCACAACAACACACTCCACCACCGCCACTCGAACACGTCCCACTTCCCCCGTTCCCGCCTGGCATTGGCCAGATGACCACACCTACTACACAACCTCGACGCGTTGAACCCGACCCCACCTATGCATTCCTCGATGATGAGGAGACAGGGGAAGATGCCACAGACCCGGGGCTCCCCTTCCTTCGCAATGACCCCGATCTCTCCTACCTCTATTTCCCGCTGAAGATCGGGGAGGCGGGGTACCCAAAACAGATTGTGCGTTTTATTTACTACCGAAAAGACTACCGGGAAGTCGTTGGAACCATGGGGAGAGGGCACCCATGCTACGTGCAATCAGTCTATCTGCGGGGGATATATGAGGGGCAGTTACCTCAACATGTCACGGACCAACAGCTCGCGATGCTCCATCCGCACGACCCACGAGCCATATGCGTCAACGAAGTCCTGACGGAGTTACGCGACGTCCGCCTTCACGCAGACGTAGCGCGTCTCCGGGATTGCTTATTGCGGAAGGATGCGATTGCCGCGCGCAAGTCTGAGCTTCGACGGATGGAGTCGGACCTCGTGCGTGATCGCTTCCATATGGATATGGATCTCGTGAGCGTGCAGAAGAGGTTGCAGTATGCCCGTGCGATACCGCTGATATCCAAAAAGTACGATGAGCTCCAGGCCAAGTTTATACGTCCACACCCCACTCCCAACTCCATTCCCATTCCCCCGCACACTGGAGGACCTTGTGAGATGCCACGCCTTCAGGGCGAGAGCAGTCGACGTTCGCGCAAGTGTTTCCAGTGTAAGTCGACGGACCATTTGATCACGCAGTGCCCTCAACGGAGGGCCAAGCAGCCGTGTCAGTGGTGTGGGAGCTGCACTCATCAATACGATGTGTGCCTCATTCGCTGGATCTCCCCTATGTCACCGGCTTACATCGACCCAGACGACCGCCCTCGGTGGTGCGGTAAGTGTTTGCGGTACGATGCGAAGCACAAAGAGATCCACTGCCCTCAGTACGAGCAGTGTCGGGAATGTGGTGAGCGTGGCCGCCACCTCTTTCTGCGTCATCATACCTGTCCATGCCCCCCTTCACCGATTCCTGACACTGTGCCAGTCGAGGATGACTGGTACTACACCAGTGACTAGTCGAAGTCGTGGCGACTTCGAGTCTAATGGGGGGGTAATGTTATGATTTTCGCCTTACTGTACGATATGCTCTGTCCGCTTATTGGCTATGACCTCGCGTTCGCGTGTACTTTTACCCATGATCCGCTTCGATTCGTTCTCCGACTCTTATCTCGCACCAACCCCATGACCGTAGGGAAGCCGGACTCGTTACTTCTGGAGCCCGCTGACGTCATTTGAGCCCCACGTGCCCCCGCGGGATTCCCTTGTACTCCTTATGGACTTCCCCTTCACATTACCCTGTTAGCTCGCTAGGGCCAGTACCCTAGGATCGCATCATGTGTTTGTACTCCACAAACACCCTGTACTAGTATATAAGTCACGCCCTACCTAGCTTGTACGGTAGACTTGACTTCTTGTGTAATACCACAATTGTCTTTGCCTCACGAACGTCTTTGACTCGCCGCTGCGCTTGAGTCCCTCTTTTGCTTGCCTTTTCGCTTGAGCCTCGACTTCCTGCTACATCTGTAAAAGTGGGACCTGTCAAAAGCTGTCAGAGACCGGTCGGGACCAGTCGCCGACAGCTTTTGACAGGTCCCACTTTTACAGATGTATTATCCTTGTGTCCCTGGGAGACCAAGTGATACTTGTTCACCATCGAACTGAACCCTAACCGGTTCGTGCCTTACCGATCCTGTTGCCTTGTTGAAGTACACGTCATACTTAACGCCCCTGTGGTGGCGTTACAACTGAGCCTTTGCCTTGTATATAAAGAGCATGGGCTGTTGCGCAGCAATGCACGCAGTGTACAGGTAGACCCTTACCTGAATAGAGAGCTTAGACGAGGCTTAGAGTGAAGCAGAGGAAGCTCAGAGTGGGGTGGAGAGAGATGTGTATAGGTACTCGCTCCTATAGTAGGATTTATATACTCTATGGTCCACCCATGTCCGTTTGGGGAAAAGTGATGAGTAGAGGCGTCCACAATATCGTGTTTTCAGTGTCGCCTAATGTCTAATCACCGGTGGACTCGGAATAATCCCTTAAGGGGATTCTGTATGTATACCGTATGACTAAATACTCCGAATTACGTGTATAGCATAACTAATCGTACTGTCATTCCTACGTAATGAGCCTTATAGTAAGTATTACGGCTCAACACTCCCCCTTGCTAAGTGCAGCTACTAAGCGCTCTAAGCAAGTGTGTAAGGCGAATTAATATTCTAGCCATGATTAGAAGGGAGTCTATCTCGGAACCATGAGAGCGGTTTCGAGACCGAGTTCTCTTCACCATCCCATTTCAGCTTTTGAAATATTACAGTTCATTGGGCTGATTTTTTGGTATAATGAGCGGAAATGTTGTGATTCTCTGGTTGAGAAGAATCTATGTATGCGGAAGACAATGTCTTCAAGCGTCGCTCGATATACCTTCCATAGTATTAATGGAATTTTCAGGCTTGTCTCAAGGCCAAGTTTGTTGCCTTGTGACTTAGTTGGACGAGTAAAACTCAAGTCCTAACTGACTTCTGAATTTTTCGAACTTAATACGCCCTAGGTTCTTGGTAAACATATCTGCGGGATTCTCTGAACCATCTATAAAGAATATTTCTATTTTCTTGTCCCTCACTACTTCTCTTATGTAGTGATAGCGTATATCAATATGTTTAATACGCTTCTCTTGGACAGGGTTTGAGGCCATAAAGATGGACCCCTGATTATCACCGCAGAGTGGTATTGGGCTTAGTTTGATGCCAAGCTCGGTAAAGAGTGACTTTATCCAAACTAATTGTCTGCTAGTATCCGACAGCGACATATATTCAGCTTCAGTGGAAGATAATGCGACTGTCTTTTGCGCTCTAGAGTTCCAACTGAATATCCCATTAGCCAGTTTAACCATGTAACCTGTGGTAGATCGCCTATTATCTGGGTTTGAGGCCCAGTCAGAGTCTGCATAGGCAATTAAGCCTCCATTTGATCTTCCATCATACACCAAAGAGTATGAAGAAGTCCCGAGCAAATAGCGACAGATATAGAGTGCTCTGTTTAAATGGTCCTCTGAGGGGTTTGCAGCGAATTGTGATAGTTTAACAACTGCATAGGCGATGTCAGGGCGAGTCCCAAGCATTATGTATAGGAGTGAACCTATAACTTGCTGGTATTTGCTCCTGACGCTTGGGTTGACTGGTGAATTATTAGGTACAGGTTGGTACCCTTCAGGAAGTGGAGTTGCAGTTGCTTTCGCATCTGCGAGTCCAAAGCGTTGCAGCACCTTTTCTAAGTAAGCGGTTTGATCTAAAAAGATCTTTCCATGTTTCCACTGAATGCGCATACGCAAGAATTCCTTTGCATCACCTAAGTCGCGACATTCCCAAGCCTTCATGAACCTATTCTTAAGTTCATTTAAAAGGGCTTTGTCTGATCCCATAAAGATCACATCATCAACATAGACAATGATCACTACAAGGGCGCCACTCTTTCCTCTATGGGTAAAGAGTCCTGAGTCAGATAATAGCCTTTTGCAGCCCATCGCAGCCATGGACTTATCCAGCGCTTTCCACCATGCTAGAGCAGCTTGTTTAAGTCCATAAATGGCGCATTTTAGTCGCAGTACTTTGTTTTCATGCCCTTTGGCTTTGAAGCCCTCAGGTTGTTCCATGTATAGCTCTTCATCGAGCTCTCCATATAGGAAGGCAGTTTTAACATCTAGTCCAGTGATGTGCCAATCCTCTAGCGCTGCAAGCGCGAGCATCATTCAGACAGTCTCAAAGCGCACTACTGGTGAGAATATTTCATCATAGTCAACGCCTTCAACCTGAGAAAAGCCTTTGGCAACAAGCCGGGCTTTCTTGCGACCATCAGTCTTTTGATCAAAGACCCATCTATTTTTTATTATTTTCCTCCCTTTAGGGGGTTCCACAAGCTCAAAGACATTACGTCTGCAAAGTGCCTCTAGTTCCTCGCGACAAGCAGTCTTCCATTCCTTTTGTTGTGCTGCAGGCATGCGTATTATATCTTTATAGGTCCACTCCCATATATTAGAAGTGTCCAGTGGTTCCAGATCATTAGATGGAACTGCCTTGGCAAGCAGATGATCTAGGAATTTTACTCCCCCTTCCTGAGCAAGGCGTGACAATAAATCATCTACTTCATCCTCTGAGGGTTCTGGCGGAGCTTCACTCTCAGCAGGTGGAGGGTCAGGGTTTGTCTCAGGAAATCCTCCTGGAATCTGCCTTTGCCCTGGTGTACTATCAGCTCTGGGGCGACCAGGCTGTCTTCCAACCATTTCTTTCCACTTGCTACTCCGTTCAACGTCTTTAGTTATGTTTGTGGGGTGCCTGTCTTCCCCATAGACGTTGCCAGGACGAGTAGGTACTTTCCTCAAGCGCGCAGACCGTCGTGGTAGTGCTGGTTCTGGCGCAGGAGGCGGAGGCTGTTGCGCTTCTGGTTCCTCTGGTTCCACAGATCCGCCATTGCGGTCTGGCGCATCCTCCCTATTTTGCCTCTGTTTAGGGGGACGATGAGTAGGCATATCATCGTCAAAACCACTTGGAATGGGCTGTGTAGGTGATGGTTCATCCTCCATAGGAGGTTGATTCTCTACTGGCTCATTTATGCGGGTTGTACCCCGCACCCTTTGTGTTTCACACTTAGGGTATACGGTCTCATCAAATAATGCAGTAGTGCTGGTGAACACTGTGTTGTTTTTGATCCGCATGAATCTATATGCTTTTATGCCCTCAGTATGACCAATATAGATCATTTGTTCGCTTTTGGGGTCAAGTTTGTTTGATCTGCGATCTTCTGGTATGTGCACATATGCGCCACATCCAAACACTCGTAAGTGTGAAAGACTAGGTGCTTCACCATGCAAGCTCATATAGGGTGTCTGCCAATTAAGGCAACTTATTGGAGTCCTATTATAGCAATGTACTGCATGTAGGACCGCAAATTCCCACCAGGATTGAGGGAGACAGGCTTCAAGGCGCATAGCCTGAGCCTTATCCATACAAGTACGCATAAAGCATTCAGCACGACCATTTTGTTGGGGAGTATGCGGTGCACTTTGTAGGATAGTAATGCCCATATCTTTCAGTACCTTAGTAAACTCATCAGACTTGTATTCTCCTCCAGCGTCAGACATCCACTGTTTAATAGTAGCGTTATGCTGATTTTTGACCATGGCAATAAACTGCCTTAATGCATTGATGGCCTGTGCTTTGGTGCGTAATAGCACGACCCACGCATAGGAGGAAAAGTCGTCAAAGAAACTAATGAAGTATTTATATTTGTGGTACGAGTCAACTGGGAAGCTCTTAAGATCGGAATGAATCTTTTCAAAAGGCTTCTTAGCACGCGTCTCAGAGGGTTTATGCATTGAAGCAGGCATTTTCCCTTGAGCGCAACCAGGACATATGGGTGTCTCAGAAGGATATTTAAGGTCCTTAGGGAATCCCTTAGTGTGATCCTTGGCACGACGTAGTACTTCCTTCGAAGGGTGTCCTAGACGTCTATGCCAAATGTCGTAGTCAGCAGTATAGATTGTACTATGAGCTTCATGTACATTTTTCACTTGCGTGACTTCGGCATCGAGCCAGTAAAGTGTCTGACCATCTGCTAGGGGTTTTGTTTGTAATATGGGCGTCGTACTGCCCTTATAGAATAGAGATATATGCTGCGAATCCCCATGAACACGCAATCCCTGTTGAAGAAACTCCCCCATGGACAATAGCTTAGTTGTCATCTGTGGTATGTGAAAGACAGGATATATGCGTGTAATACGCTCTGTTTTAACGCCATTGTGTTCCACAGAATGCTTTAGTAAGACTGAGCCTTTGCCTTGTATATAGAGAGCATGGGCTGCCGTCTTTACCATAAGCTTTTGTGAAAGGGGGGTATAACTTATAAAGTCCAGTTTATTGTTTGTAAAGTGTGCTGACGCACCAGAGTCAAGTAACCAAGTAGGTTCTCGCTCTGTTTGACTCTTCTTTCCCTTACATTTCAAGCATAAAGCGAAATCAAGACCATGAGCGCATAGATTAGCGCTATTTACAACTTTATTTACAAGTGCACTGTAACTACTATTTTTAGAAGCGCCAGTCGGCATCATATCCAGTAGCACTGTAGAGTGGTCAGATTTGCTTATTAGAGGAGGGAAAGTTACTAACCCATCCTCGTAGGGGTTGAAGTCATCTTGTCCTACTGCATCAGCGAGGTCGTCGTAGACGTCACGGTCATCGTCGTCGTTCGCTTCGCTTCCCCAGTCCAGAGAAATATCCGGGGAGGGGGCACGTACTGCCGCCTTCTTATGAAAGCCTTCCCACATTTTGGTTATTTCAACCGCAGTAGGACTATCTGGGCATTCTTCAATAGGCTCAACCGTGCGAATGGGCTCCTTGCCCTTGTCTTTGCGCGCCTCTTGTTCAGCAGGCGAGACTAAAGGGGTCAAGGTCAGTTTAGGAGTATCTGGAGGTGAATTAATGGGCGCACTGCAGCCTGTAGGGAGGTCCTCATCCTCATCTGACATTTCCCAGTCCTCTGCGAAGGTGTTCGGGTTCTTGGTCCACGGGGAATCCGCGACCATCTGCCCAAGACGTTGCTCAAGCGTCTTTACTGTCTGTACTGTACCAGGAGTTTCTAAGGCCTGGGTGACGTCCAGAGCCTTATTGAAGGTCTTATAGTGTCCTGGGACGCGCTTCTTCGCAGGAGGAGCGGAGGAAATGCGCTGCTCGAGCCCAGAAGGCGAGATATGCGCAATGGTCGTAGAGGTTGGCGCTGGGAGCGCCGCAACATCGGCAATGTGCGTATGCCCTTGCGTATGTTGCTTCTTGAACTTCTTGCCGGCGCGTTTACTACGCTGGCGATGGTTCCCTCCCTGCTGCTGGGGCTGCTGCTGCTGCTGCTGTTGATTACCGCGCTTCTTGTTCTGCTGGCCTGAAGAGCCTTGCTGCTGCTGCTGGAAGTCGGGGTCGTTACGCTTGCGCTTGACCACCGACAACTTGTTGGCTGATTCCTTGTTAGAGGACTGGCCTTTTGTACGCTCGATTTCCCACTGATTGACCGCTGCAGTACGGATGTCGGTCAAAGTAAGCTTCTTTGCCGTAGTGCCCGACATGAGGATAGGGACAAGGGATGACTCCCATTTGGCAGGTAGCTTCGAAAGAAGCATCATGGCCTGAAGGCCGTCGGGTACTTTGGCGGAGTTGGCAGAAAGGTGGTCGTAAATCGTTGCAAGCTCATCGATCTGGGGGCCAGGATGCTTGGCGTAGTCCAGACGGAACGTCATGGCACGCTTAAAATCCTGGTAGACGTTAGCAGCACTAACGCCCCCATACTGGGACTTGAGATGATCCCAAACCAAGCGAGAAGTCGCATATTTTTCAACCTGGCGTTGAATAGCCGGTGAAAGGCGCAGCACCATCGAGCCTAGGGCACGATCATCATCAGTAGCCCATGCATTGTACACTTCAACCTCCGTAGGGGTAGGAGTGTCTTTGTCCTTGAAAGCAGGAAGGATCCGTCTTCCGCTTATAATATCCCATAGTGCAGAAGACTTCAAGAAAGCCTCCATTGGCTTAGCCCAAATCTGGTAGTTGTTACCGTCAAGAACGGGGACAAGAGTGGTGAGAGTCAACATTTGTAAAAAGGTTTCTGTGTAGAAATAGTCAGCACGGTATGCAACTAGTAACAGAAAAATAAACCAGCATAGTCTCCTCTTATAAGGAGACTAATGTCTGCCATTAAAGGCGACATACTGTCATAGTCTCCCCATAGTGGAGGAGACTAATGTCAGCCAATGAAGGCGACAACCCCACTGCAGGTACTAAAGGTAACCTGCTGTCGTTGCAGCCAATGAAGGCACTGATGAACAGCGCACATGAAGGGACTATACTCACAGTGACAAAGTAGACTGTGGTGAGATACAGAGGGTGGCTGGAAGCAGCAACAGAGTAATATCAAGCAAGTGAAGCAGATGTGAGGTCTGGCACACAACAGATGAGAACTGATGTTACATTGGAGAGGTGGAGACATACCTGGCACACAACAGATGAGAACTGATGTGGACCAGGAGTGTACAAAGTACTCTACTTATACTGCTACAGGGGGTGACGCTGGTAACAGCAGGTCACAGTAAATACAAAGCGCATTGTTCTGTACACGGACAAAGGAGTGGACTAGAAAGAGAACAAGGCGTAGAGAACAAGAAGAGTCCAGACTATGATATCATAGTGACATCACAATAGAGATAAGAACAAAGGAAAGTACATAGACGTAGTACAAGGGTAATCCAGAGTGGTCCATGATGTCATGTACATATATGATGTCATAGATAAGAGAATACAAGAAGTCCGAGATTGTAAAGAGCAAAAATAATCTAATCTACAAGTCCTGTATATCTAATCTAAAGCAGTCCGTTATCTGCGTGTCCATTTGAGCCGCTAAGTGCGCACAGGTCACTTATCAACATCTCCCCGTGATCAGCAATCTAGGACTAGCACAAGCCCATGTCTATATTGTGTTGGTGCAGTAGGACACGCGCTAGCGACTTAGTGAAGCCGTCCGCAACCATTTCTGCAGTAGGGGTTCTAATAAGGGTTATGGTCCCCTTTTCAATGTACTCCCTAATGACATGATGCCGTATGGCAATGTGCTTTGATCGCCTCCCAGTGACAGGGTTTAAGGCCAAGTCAATGGCACCCTTATTATCACCATGCAGTGGGATGGGGTCGTCGACCTCGTACCCGAGTTCCTCAAGGAAGCTCTGATACCATGCGGCTTGGTTGGCCGCGTCGGTCATGGCCATGTATTCCGCCTCTGTAGTGTTTTGGGCTACAGTCTTTTGCTTTCGCGAAGACCAGCTTATTGCACCATTGGCTAATATGAACACATAACTGGAAGTGGAGTGTCTATCATCTACCTGGTCACCCAGGGAAGAATCAGAGTAGCCATGAAGGCCATCTCTACTGGCGCCATTGTAACGCCACCAGCGGGGCGGCGCGCGACTCTGGGTTTACCAGCAGACGGCATAACGAAAGAACAAGGTCAAGGGGTCGTAGTCGCAGATGATGACTAAGGAGACTCGGATCGGTCAAAGGCGTACACTCAAAGAGGTGCAGCGAGAACGGTGGTGCACAAGTTAAGCAGATGGACTTAAAGAGGCAGAGCAAGGTTCCCAAGATACTAGCTGGTATTGCTAAGTAACTCAAGTCTGGGGACTTGAGTACGAAACGCTACTGGTATATATACAAGCAGGTACATAAGGTTCGTACCCAGCTAAGTCCGCTCTATCAAGGGTTCGGTGGTCCGTGCGCAGCCATGGAACCTACTAGAAGGTCACATGAGGCATTGCGCCATCTGTCGTCATTGGTCTAGGTCAGTCCAGGCCCAAGTCACGTGATCGGTGACGTCACAAGCCCAGGTTCCTCCGTAACCGCTCCCTAGCACCCGGGGATTTGGCACGGCTGCTCATCGGGCTCCGCGGAGTCTCTGCAGGGTCTGGCAGTATCTCCGGGCCGTCATGCGCGCGGGCCGCACCTTCGGTGGTCGGGGTTCGTAACAGCCATCATACACTATGCGCATGTCCACAGTTCCCACTAAGTAGGATAGAACATATTGCGCAAGCCGCAGATGTTGAGGTGAAGGATTTGCTGCATACTGCGCCAGACGTGATACAGCAAAGGAAATATCTGGCCTAGTGCCAATCTGAACGTACAGCAGACTACCAATGAGTGACTGATAGTGCGTAATGTCAGAGGCAGTGGCCTGACCCGTATATTTATGAAGGTGCTCGTCAGCACCAGCAGGTAAGGGTGTGGAGTGTGGAGTGGCATTTGACATGCCAAAGCATTCAAGGACATCCTTGACATAGCCAGACTGATCTATTTCAATGCGTCTGAGGGAGCGGTCGCACATAATGCGCATACCAAGATAGGACTCTATCTCCCCGAGATCTGTCATCTCATAGCGTTCAGCAAGATCTGACTTTAAACGCTTGATCCTCTCCAAAGAAGCACCCAAAATTGTGATGTTGTCAACGTAAACGATAACGAAGAGTGGACCATCCCCCTCTCGTTGAGGCAACACATATACACCTGCATCAGCAAACGTCCGCTTGAAGCCGAGTGCTAGGAGCACTCCATGGAATTGTAAGTTCCATGCACAGGAGGCTTGTTTGAGACCATATATCGCCTTGACAAGGCGACATACCTTCGTCTCTGCACCAGTGACGGTGAAACCTTGTGGCTGCTCCATGTATATCTCCTCATCAAGCACGCCATTGAGGAACGCGGACTTGACATCCATCTGATGGATGTGCCAGTCCTCCAGCGCGGCCAACGCCAGAAGCAATCTCAGTGACTCAAATCGTGCGACAGGAGAGAAGGTTTCATCGAAATCTATGCCAGGGATCTGTGTAAATCCCTTAGCCACCAAGCGAGCTCTGTAGCGGCCATCCGCTTTGAGCTTGAAGACCCATTTGGATTTTACTGCCTTACGATTAGGTGGGAGATCCACTAACTCCCATGTGCCATTGTGGGCGAGTGCGTCCATTTCATACTGACACGCCTTAGTCCACTCATCTGCATCTGCAGACCGCATGGCCTCTGCATAGGATGCAGGGTCTCTGCCAACATAGGCCACAGCTAGCAGCTCCGCATACCCCAGTCGCCTGCCACGCAGTGCCACATTGTCCCCACTGTAATAGCGAGGGTTGGGCACAGGTACACGGCTAGAGCGCCTTGGTGCATTGTCCATTTCGCGCAACAGCTGACTGCGCTATGCACGAGCCTCAAAACCTCCAGGCATATCTGGTGAGGGAGGTGGGACATGGCGCATAATGCGCATTGCACTTTGGCGCAGCGGTGGTGAGGTAGGGGTGGCTTGCTCACGCTTTGGAGTGGTGGGCAGAGTGGGCAGTGCAGGTGGTGGTGGTGGCGTGTGTGGACGCTCTTGTTTTGGGTCTAGGAGATCTTCAACATCCTCCTCCTCACTACTGTTGGAGTGTGCAGGGGAGGGAACTCGCTGTGGTGGTAACGCCGACGTGCTAGGTACGGCAATTACTGGTGGAGGTAGTGGTTGTGACACCACTTGAGAAGGTTGTGGGTGTGGCTTAACACCCTGGAGGGACGGGAAGCTGCTCTCGTCGAATGTCACATCCCTGGACAATCTGACAGAACGGGTTTGGCAGTCCCAGAGCTTATAGCCCTTAGATTCAGGCTCAAACCCAATAAGCGTGACCTCAATGGCCTTCGCATCCAATTTGCGATGCTTATCAGCAGGTACATGCATGTACCCCTTGCATCCGAAGACGCGCAGATGTGAGACATCTGGTACTTTGCCAGAGTACCAGATCTCATAAGGTGTGCGCCACTTAAGCGTACGGGTGGGAGAGCGGTTGTAGATGTGTACCGCAGTGCTCATCGCATGCTCCCAGAAGCCTTTAGACATGCCAGCTGTGTGTAGCATGGCCATCGCCTTGTCCGTAATGGTGCGGTTAAACCGCTCAGCTTTCCCGTTCGACTGTGGTGAACCTGGCATCGTAAGGTGATGCTCTATCCCCCTCTGTTTGAGAATGTCCTGCACTTGGCTAGCCATGTACTCGCCGCCGCGGTCAGAGTGGAGTGCGCGCAGTTTATGGGACGTCTGGGTTTCACCCCAGGCCAAATACATCTGCAGCGCTTTCACAAACTGATCCTTCGACTTAATGAAGTATACCACTGCGAACTTAGAGTGGTCGTCTATGAAGGTGGCGGTGTAGGCGGAGCCTTGCAGGGACTGAGTTTGCATAGGACCGGCTAGGTCACTGTGCACAATCTCAAAGATACGTGTTGTCCTTTTGGTAGAGGACGCAGAGAAGGGTTGGCGAGTGGATTTGCCTAACTCGCACCCACGACACACACCAGTGTGCGTGGTAGAGCTGTCAATGTCCATGCCAGTAGTGGCAGAGGGACCGTACGACTTGAGAGCAGCAGAGGAGATGTGTCCCATGCGCTGATGCCAGATATCAAGAGTGGTGGCAGCACTTTTGACGTGAGCATTTAGGCCAATGCTTGAAGCGTCCAACCAGTATAGGTTGTCCTCCAAGTAGCCAACAGCTACACAACTTTTGTTGACAGATATTTTAAAAGAGCCACTGTCAAAGGCCACTTCTGCACCCTTTTGTGCTAGTGCACGTGTTGACAAGAAGCGTGTTTTCACCTGTGGTAGGTGCAGCACATTGCTTAGGGTGATGGGAATGCCCTGGCTCGTAGTGAAGACGATGGAGCCTACACCAACTTGGTCGATTGTGGATTTATCCCCTAGGCGCACACTGCCTTGACATGGGGTATAGTCTTTGAAGTCAGACCGATGTGGTGTGATGTGGTGTGTTGCACCACTGTCCATCATCCAACGCACACGCGAGGCAGCATACAAGGCAACTCCAACTGTATTGGCGGCCCAATCAATGGCCAGTTCATCACTGACCTCCTTAATGGAGGCGGTGGTAGGTACGAGTACATGAGAGTTGGCAGCCTTGTTGCCAGTGTCCTTCAACTTCCCCGCAGCTTCATCCTTCTTCCTCTGCCTGCAGTCAGGCTTGATATGCCCCTTCTTGTTACAGTAGTGGCACATAAGCTGAGAGTGATCATTCTTCTTACGGGCACCACCACTAGGTTTGATAGGGGCAGCCTTATTGAGCGAGGAACCAGAGGGGCCAGAGCGGCGCGCCTCCTCCGAAACAATGCGCGCAATTATTTCAGTGTGCTTGAGCTTGGAGGGTGCGCCACTGGCAAGGATGGTGGACGCCAGAACCTCATAGGAGGCTGGCAGGGCGTGGAGGAGTATGAGACAGAATTGGGTGTCTGTGACACCCATCTGTGCGTTGGTGAGGCCGACCCGCAGCTCATTGAGTTTGGCCAGTTGTGAGGCCATGGGCGCGGAGTCATCGAGGCGGGCTTGAGTTAACTGGATCCACAAGTTAAAAATGGTGGTGCTGCCCGAAGCACCAGCATACACATCCTTCAGCTTGTCCCACTTCGCAGCGAAGGTGGGGTAGGCATATGGGTCGGCAACGAGGGAGTAGACGTCTGGTTTAAGATATAGGCGGAGGTACGCCTTGGACCGACGCTGGATGGATTCCCACTCTTCAGGGGAGACTCCAGTGGGCGGGGTATGACAGGTGAACACATCCTCAGCCTCATGTAGAGTGAGGATGGCCTCAAGTGTCCCAGACCATTCGTTCCAGTGAGTCCCATCGAATTGCTCGAGGCGAATGCCAGAAGGCATGCCGAAGGTTGTGGAGTACGCATTGGCAATGCGTGTGGAGGGTGTGGACCCAGAAGTGATTGGGGGCAGGCCGGTTGAGGCACCTGCCGTGGCTCCTGCAGCCGCACTAGTGGTGGCAACACCAGTGGGCGAGGCAGCGCGAGAAGAGGTGGCAGACATGGGGATGATTTATCTGTCGCTGAGGAGCAGTCAGCGACAGTGCTTCTAACAGTTTGCAAGATATGATGGGGATACCACTCCTGTCTGTGAATCTGTAAGGCCAGAACGCTAACGCGTCCTGCCTCCTGTGGTATGCCAGTGATACAAGGGCTAGGCCCAGGATGGAAGATCCCTTTGCCATACTAGGAGCCAGCTGCCAGCCAGGATGTGTCTAGGACACGGCTCACTAGTTTGCGTCAGGGGGATGTGGAATGGATGCTTTCAGAGCCCAAGGCTGTCTACCTCAGCCTTCTCGGCCTGTTGGTTGCCTCATCGCCACAAGTGGCTTTACTGAATCCTTTCCCATTGCCGCTACAAGGCAGGTATCTGGTTGCAGAACACCATAGTGGTGAACACCCCCCAGAGTCTGAACCAGGTTTTACACTCCCATGGTGAGGAGATCCTGCGCCCAGTGTGGAGCACCAGAGACAGCTGGCACTAAGCTCCACAATACACAGCCCAGTGGGCCATGCACACCTGGATATGTATTAAGGGGCTACCAGACCCAGTCTCCTTGCGCATAGCGCAGGGGCTAGGAAAACAGTAGGGGTGAAAGTAGGACTACTGGGCAGTACATGAACAGGAGGTTCCTCAGCAGAGACCACTGGCGCCCCAGTGTCTACTGCTTTGGGCAAGGCTGGTGAGGCCCCAGACAGACCTTAGCCTGGTGTGTGATCCTAAGAACACAGTGACCAGCCAAGTGGAGTGGCTAGGGCACCAGGGCCCATAACCTGATGAACAGCGCACATGAGGGGACTATACTCACAGTGACAAAGTAGACTGTGGTGAGATACAGAGGGTGGCTGGAAGCAGCAACAGAGTAATATCAAGCAAGTGAAGCAGATGTGAGGTCTGGCACACAACAGATGAGAACTGATGTTACATTGGAGAGGTGGAGACATACCTGGCACACAACAGATGAGAACTGATGTGGACCAGGAGTGTACAAAGTACTCTACTTATACTGCTACAGGGGGTGACGCTGGTAACAGCAGGTCACAGTAAATACAAAGCGCATTGTTCTGTACACGGACAAAGGAGTGGACTAGAAAGAGAACAAGGCGTAGAGAACAAGAAGAGTCCAGACTATGATATCATAGTGACATCACAATAGAGATAAGAACAAAGGAAAGTACATAGACGTAGTACAAGGGTAATCCAGAGTGGTCCATGATGTCATGTACATATATGATGTCATAGATAAGAGAATACAAGAAGTCCGAGATTGTAAAGAGCAAAAATAATCTAATCTACAAGTCCTGTATATCTAATCTAAAGCAGTCCGTTATCTGCGTGTCCATTTGAGCTGCTAAGTGCGCACAGGTCACTTATCAACAGGCACAAAGCAACTTATGGCAGGGCCCATAACCTGTTGTGCAGCAATGTACACAGTGTACAGGTAGACCCTTACCTGTGTAGAGAGCTTAGACAAGGCTTAGAGTGAAGCAGAGGAAGCTCAAGGTGGGGTGGAGAGAGATGTGTGTAGGTACTCACTCCTACAGTAGGATTTATATACTCTATGGTCCACCCATGTCCATTTGGGGAAAAGTGATGAGTAGAGGTGTCCACAATATTGCGTTTTCAGTGTTGCCTAATGCATCAGGAAAACCCATGATTCACTTTTCAGTTCTTTTTGCACTTTTTTCACTTTCTTCAAGTAAAAAAGTACACTCAATGGAAAGTACCACCTACTTTCCAAAAGAAATCCCCTCTTCTTTCTATGTACCTTTTCTTACCTTTCCACAATACTTTCTGAGAGTGTACTTTACTTTTCTTAACAATTAGTGATTTGCCTGGGTACTAGTAACCCTTGATGAGGGCTACCTGTACCTGGTAAAACCCGTACTGGTACGGGTTCCCGCGGGTACGGGTCGGGGGTTGACGGGTTTTGTATTAGCACTGTACTACGGGTTACTATACTACAGGTATGGGAACACAAAGCATAATATAACTGATTACTTACTAGTGATGTCGTCGCCATCGCTCTCCCCGCCACCACCTTCGTCACCACTGCTATCACCTGCACTGCTGCCATCATGATGGTCATCATTAATGCCACCACCGTCGTGGTTGTCTTCGCCATTGTTGCTGCTGTGATCGTCTTCGCATCGTCGCCACCGCCACGGTCGTCTTTGCATCACCACCGCTGTGGTTGTCCCTGTGTCGCTGCCACCACCGTCTCCGCATCACCGCCGCCATGGTCGTCTCCGTGTTGTCGCCGCCGTGGTCGTCCTCGCGTCATCATCGCCATCTTGATCATCTTCGAAGTGTCGCCGCTGTCTCCGTGATCGTCTTCGTCGTCAACGAATGTCAGCGCGTAAACTTGTAAACTTGAATGGACCAATACTCATCTTTTTGGTTTTGTAGGGTGGCACTGCTGGCAGCGTCATGCAGCCCAAGTCATCGAAATTGAAGAAATGAGCACACTTGGGTCCACACATCGAGCTTGGCTGTATTCTCCGCTCTTTCCTGTCTTTCGAGGCAATCAAAATTTGATCTCCCGACCAAACGCGCACGATGGTACCCTTGAACAACTGCACTGTGCCATTGGGTGTTTCAGATAGTGACCTGCTGATGGCCAATGGTGTCACTGCATTCGTGTGCAAATAGAGACACTTTTGCTTAGCAGCCCAGTCCACGTTGCGTAGGCTGAGCCACCATAGGGTGCTAACATGCCTGAGTGCCATTCTACGAAATGCACAAGGCCGGGACCGAGGAGGAACTTGGCAATATTGCCTGCAGGGTGCAGAACTGGAAAGTTGATCTACGTGAACCCAATGGAGATGAGACCTGCGAGATCAACCAACCAACCTATGCCAATGAATATACTTGTGGGTGCCAGTACAGTGCTGCTGTTAGTTTGAAATGGGATGGCAGTCACAGTGGGCAGCAAGAGGAGTTGCACTTTCACAGCGCGCTGAAGCAGACGTGATTCGGTGAAGCATTTCGCCTAAGAGAAAATCAGTTGCCTGTAGCGGTATGACACCTCGCTACGCTAAGCTCAAGTGCGAACTAGAAGTGAACCGTCAGGTGAGCACACCCAAGCTGAGCGCGGAGATAAATCATGTGCTAACGCACAGTCACAGTGGAGGGACAACGACTTAGAGTCTTTATGCAAGAACTCAAGTTATCAAGGTCACACTGTGGTGCGCTGAGTGGAGAACCAAGAGGACAAGTTAGATTGATCAGAGTAAGGAGTACAAAGGAATGCACACCTGAGTGGAGAACCAAGAGGACAAGTTGGTTCCACTCAGGATGCTACAGAGAGGTTTATATATGCTACATGTGCTGAGCTTGAACTGAGTCTAAACACTATTACTAAGTGTACTGTAAGACTCCATGACTCAGGAGCTGACATGTCGTGTCTATAAATAGCGCTATCTATTGTGCTGACTGATGCACTTGTCATAGCGCTGATGCGTTGCTCTATCTTGCTGAGTAAAACCTAATACAGCAAGTAAGCATAAACTACTAAGCCGGTTCTAGAACTATCTAGAATGTTCCTTCCTTATCTACCAATCATGTGAGTCCATATGTAAATGGAAGTGTGACTAGGTTGGGTTGTCCTGTTAAGGGTGCAACTGTCCCAGGGTCATGTGCTTAAAGGTGCATGTGGTGGCAACATGTGACTGACAAAATCTCGTACTTCAGCCCTTTATATCTTCCTCTAATAATTCCATATAAATACAGAAAAATAGGAAAATAAATATACGCGTCCATGACATTGCCCATATTTCGCATAAGAAGCCCCAAGTGTAGCTCACTTCATCTGCCCATGGTTCAGATGTCTCTCCTTGTTTCGAAGCCACATGTGGACTGCGTGCTCCTGTAAGTGTGATGTTGACTGTCACGATCGCGGGAACGGACTCTTACTTACGGATATGACCACGTTAGTAAGTAGTAATGTGTCATGGACCTCATCATCAGTCAGCAGTCGTAGTATCACATGTTAAGTACTATGACTCATTCCTAGTAGTAGCTGTAGTAGGGTTCGAGCTACTTATGCTACTAGTCGTCTCGGGTTCGAGAGGAGCTTTAAAAGCGTCCTCTCATGTGTATAAATAGTGGCTCGATAAGACCAAGATAAGGCATCTTGGTCTTCTTCAATAACACCACTTCTACTCGTCTCCTTACGCGTGCTTCGCTTGTCTTTCCCCGAGCAAGCCATCTTCATCAATTATAGGATTGCCTAGTGGCTCGACCTGCCCTAGTGTACGATCAGATCACGTGCTAGTAAGCGCCATGTATCCCGTGATCAGGTCGCGTGACCTCGAAGAGATATCCTGCTAAGTCGTGAACGCCCTTTCGTGTCCAAGTCGGACTAACGCCAGTGGTGGCGTTACATTGACGAATTGATGTTCGCCCTCAGGCATCAGGAGTTGTACTTGGAGCGTGGTTCCATCACGAACAGACTCAACGATAGCTAGAAATTTTGAGTATCCCTGATTTAGCAAGAGATGTTAATCTACGTACCGTCGAGCTGTTATCCCTTCCACTCGTTGATGAATCCTTGCAAATCTAAAGGCATGCTGTGTACGACCTGCCGCGCCTAAGAAACAAAGGTAAATGTCACTCTTCAATCCAAAGAACTGACTCACCTTCGGTCCGTGGGGGTTCCATTGGCCACAACCAGCAGACTTTGCCTCCGATTCGAGGCCTTTCCGTCGAAGGTCATCCGACGCAAGCGCACACTGGGTTTGTAAAAGTGTAATAGAAGTTGAGAGGGTAGGACTTACTAGTTTTGATACCATGGCGAATCATGTGGTGATCCGATCCGATGAATGTGCGGCTCAACCAGAGCCATCTCTAGAGGGATGGGTAATTTTGGTACTACCTGAAGATGGGGTCATTGGCATGGGTGGGCCAAGGAGCGAGGGGGAGCATGGATGTGCTGTCGAAGGCTGTCAGTTCGCGCAGTTAGTTCCTTGGTGAAGGTGGGCTGCAGGGGCCCATGCTGGCAGATGATGGAGACATGGCGAGGATGTCAAGCACAGGTGCGGGGACATCTTACTTTGTGAGGGTTGCAGGAGGAGTGAGCAGCATGTGCGCGACATCGAGCGCGACGTTTCCCTAGCCAATGATGAGACGTATTCCGTCTCGTGTAGCGGTGGTGGCACGGTTGTGGCACAGGACGCATGGGTGTGTAGTGGTACGTCTGACTCCAAGTCCGTCGTTGCATTCGGCAAGACATACCTGTCGGTGGTTCGGAAGTGTGAAGTTAAGGGGCAACTTGAAGATGAAAGAAAGGACTCGGATTGTGAAGTCAATTCAATACTACTAGTACCAGAACTACAGAATCTTGAATGAGTGGCGGTCAGCGAACTTGTTAACATACAAGTTAGCAAATGAATCAAGAGTGTCAGTGTAAGAGAGGTGCTTCTGAACAGGCTCCCAGCCGAAGTAAGGGAGGAGATGGACTGTGCGGAAGATCGTGTCGATATGCATGACCCCCAGAAGCGGTTGCTTGTGCCGATTATATTCTCGTTCGACTAACCACATACCTGTCGCCTCGTCCCTGCATGCACTATCGTCAGAGAGAGTATACTGCCATACAAGTGCTGCAGGAAATTTGTCACCACTGTGCTCAAGAGAAAAAAATAGGAGAACCTGAGCGACGGCATAGCCAGACATTGGGAGGTCCTTGTTTCCACCATCCCCCATGTTTACCAGGACCATGTCATGCTGCGATGATCCCCCCCTCCAACTCCACGTTGACTGAATCTGCTCTCGATGAAACCCATGTATTCCACAAGGGTCACTAGGGGCAAAGAATATTGATGAGGCAGAGGTATAGAGTGAAACTTTCTTATTTGAGATCGGGAGCCCTCGTACACGTAGAGTCTCCAAGTCGGAGGTATCCGCGTTGGGCCTAGAGCCACTTGATAGTAGCTGGTAGTAGAGGAACTGTTGAACGAGCGCGGGGAATGTGGGCTGTTTGATATATGTTGTGATGCTCGTCACCGTTCCCTTGTGGTCTGGGCACGATATGAATACCATTCTTGGACGTAAGATTAGTTCTGCATACATGATGTTTTGGCCAGTTCAATGTGGGCAAGAATTGTTGAGTCATTGACAATGTCAGCTGGGTCTTTGGCATTTTGTTTGCCTCTTTGTTCATTGAAAGCTTCCCGAACACGCTCTGTAAAGTTTTAAGACTTACAGGTCAATACAAGATAGATGACAAACCCATCACTTTCAACTGCGCATCAAGTTGTGACCTGTCGAGCATCCCCCTCTGCGTGAAGTTGATTCGTGCAGCTTGTTGAGACGCGACTGATTCAAGTCACATGTCTCGTGGGATATGATTGAGTCATCCCATATACTAAATACGGTATCTGTCCCTTATGGACTGATTTGGACTTGGCCGGACTCTTACGGACCGCTTTTGTTTATCTTTATTGATAGAGTCATATATGGCTCTTATTGTTCTCTATTGTTAAGATACCGGTATTGTCTGCTTTAGGCAGCTATTGTTCTCTGCCCTCCAATGGCATTTCTCCCTCTGGCGCACAGACCACCTGTATTGTGTTTGGATCACCTGTGCGCATGGACCATTCTTAGCTAAGCGTCCTGTATATAAGGACTGCTGTTTTCGCCTCTACACTTCAGAGTTTACTTCCCCTCTGAAGTGTAAGTCCCTTTATTATTACTTCTCCTATTTACCTTTACTCATGAGACGTTCCATTATAGTAACTTGTCTCTACTAGGTATGCAGTTGTAATAGAGTTTACTTCCCCTCTGAAGTTAACTTGTCTCTACTAGCTCTTAGCTATTAACCCTCCGCTCGTTAATTCTGCGCTTCAACACAGCTGTGAGTTTATCGAGGTGTTGATTCGTGATAAGAATCTGCTTGAGAGGTTTGTTACGATTGCTTCGGCGCCATGGCTCTTTGACAGCCTTGATGTGTTTCGCCTCCATAATGGATGAACAAAGGCCATTTGGGGCGCTGAAGAGACGTATCATGCCAGGATAATGATTCATGGCATGTTGTTGAGGAAGTGAGAAGTTGTCTTGGATGCCTTCTTCTTGAAATATGGTCTGGTATTCCAGAAATTGTGCAATTGCATCTTCGAGCTCGGTAAGGCTACTCTCCAAAATCACATTACAATGTGCAATATAACAAAATTCCAAAAAAGCCCTGATTGCATAGAGCATCTTGTTGGGCACGTATCCTTCAATCACAGGCAGGTACACCTGTAGAAAGACAGGAATGAGAACTTGAAGGAAAGTAACCAGAAATACTCACCTTCATCAACGCCTTCAAATCGTCCCTGGTCCACTGCTTGAACCCCCGACCCTCAGGAAACCTTCGCAGGCTAGCAAATGGTGGCGCAGCCGCAATCCTAGCAGAGAAGTGTCAGTTCTTTTTCCTTTGCTCAACCAACTGGCTGAGACATACCGCCGATCGATATCGTCTAAAATTGCCTTGCCTGGCGCACCGCGGTGTTTTCGACGTACATACGTTGATACCCAGTGGACAAGGTGGTCCTTAAACGTGCCCTTGATAATTTGGTGTAGGAGATCAGGGGAGAGTAGCTCATAGACGTCTGCATGGGGGAAATCGTTTGTGAATGGCTAAGGAGGTTTGTGAGTGCAGTAGTTAAAGAAGCGAAAAACCGTACCTCGACATCACCCACAACGCCATATAACTTCCATAAATCTCCAAGTCCAAGTAGTTCTCAAATGCTGTCTGTATGTTCTCTTGACCTAGGGCTTCCGAGGGTTTCTAGGTCATCTTTATGGGCAGTACACCTAAAAGGTGGTGGAAGGGCTCAAGTTAGCAGCACAATGTAGAGTAGAACCAAGAAGCTTACTTCACACACCAGTTTGTAACGATGCAAGAGATGAGCACTTGTTCAGGGTAATCAGCAATATATGGGCTGAGGCCATATATTACCCGCTGATGGAACCCATTGGCACATCGAACAACCTCTGGCTCCGACATTCCCAGACATAAGCTGGAGAGGATGTGAGCAAGTGAAGTGTGAAATAGCTGGCGGTGGAACCTCCGAAACCCAGGGTTGTCATGGTACCTTTTCTCAGCTGTTGTCGTAGAGCAGTGTCAGACAGACAAGTTAGCCACACGATAAAGGAACTCGCTTTGGGCTATCGCAAGGAATCCTGCAAGCACGACTCCACCACAATGAGACCGGCGCATCTGTAAAAGTGGGACCTGTCAAAAGCTGTCGGCGACTGGTCCTGACCGGTCTCTGACAGCTTTTGACAGGTCCCACTTTTACAGATGCGAAGGTTGTTGTAAAGGTTCCCAATTGACAAGTACAAGGGGTAATAATCTGTCTGACCCATTGCTACGGACACCGTGGTCTTATCACTTCCCAAAATGATGGGAACAAATGCCGACCCATGTGTCTTTGGATCTCGAGCTATTTCAGTCTGAAAATTTGTCAGTGGGAGCCATGGTTTTGTAGAAAGAATTGAGAGATCGCACCGCTTGCTCCCAGGCCCAGTCACTGCCCATCATGTGCTCATACAGGCGAGTGCCGTCTTTATCAAAGGCATGGTATGGACTATAGTCCATGCCACCCTCAAAATCTGGATTTGTCAGCATTCCGCAGACGATCAGATGAGGGTCGCGGTAGAACACCTCGTGCATGTCCGACATCCACTTTGGTTGGGATTCGCTGACATCATCGCTGAGTTCGCTGTTATAACGGACTGTGAAACTTTGCCAGGGAACATCGCCAATACATCAGCATTTGATCCTGTTCCTGGATTTTACTTTAGCTACTGTATTTAGTAGTCCAGTAAATTTAAGTGAAAAAAGTCATTCCAGTAACTTCCAGTCTTCCAGAACTGGGTTTCAAATCTCGACTAATTATATACAAGTCACATGGATCAATTTGAGATGCCACTGTCAGATCACTGTGAAAGATCTGGAATCCTAACTAACGACATTCCCATGGTTTTCTTGACCAAAGCATGTTCGACAACTCTGTCAACTTCAATGCATAATATCCTCCTCAATGTCAAACTGTCCAGCCGTGCAGTACCTCCAAGTCAGTCACCTATGATGCAATTTCAAAGGCGTGGTAGTCTATGTACTTGTTAATATAATATGTCTCAAAGGTGTCAAGAGAATGGTAATGTGATAAGTCAATTGGCATTAAACTATTACCAAAGACTGGCAACAAATGAGCTACGTGGAGAACTGAATCTAGATGGATCACCGCAACTGCTGGTGATCCATCAGTGTTCATGTCCGGTCGCACGACCCACATATCCATCACTTCGTCAGGGGCATCTGCCACATGTGTGAACCACCTAACAAGCACACAGGGATAGTAGTTACCCCTCCAGACAAAAGAGAATAAGGTGCACAAGCACACAACGTCAAGTCCTCAGACCCCGGACAGAGTGGTGTCACGTTCGACAAAGACCATGTCAAACCGTGGGGTCCGCTTATGCCAACGGGGGTGGGATCAAATACACTCTGAACGCATGCTGTGTAGACTGCTCGGATCACTTGGGGAATAGAATACGGCAGTCATACTATGGTATACCGAAATTTTGCATGAGGAGTTGAAAGGTGGGCATCTTGTCAGGGGGACTCCTGTAGAACTAGGCGCGTCGGGATCATCGAGGTGTAATTGATCAAACAAAAAATGACGAATAAGGTCATGAAAATCTTGTTGATCAAAGACGGCCACTAGTCCTGCAGTCATCATCGGGTACCCTTGCTCCAGGAGTGGAGGGTCAGATGTGGGTATGGAGGTAGTAAAACCATATGCACAACAATTCACGGGTAAGTACACACAGCTGACTACATCAGCGTCGTCAACTGGATGCGCTTTGCTCATCTCATCATTTGCACTCCCGCTGCTGTGCCCTTCGTTGTCCTTGTCATTGACAGCATTGGCAGAGCGTGGATCTGTGCCCGCAGTCCACTCATCGCCGAGAATGTCTGTCATGCAATTTGTGAGCAACTCTGAGTCTGTAAGATATCGAATGGCTTACCAAGTAATCCTGTGCCCTCGCAGGTGTCTGTGAGGACCGTGCCCTCGATGTAACGCCACCACTGGCGTTAGTCCGACTTGGACGCGGAAGGGCGTTCACGACTTAGCAGAATATCTCTTCAAGGTCACGTGACCTGATCACGGGATACACGGCGCTTACGGGCACGTGATCTGAGCGTACACTAGGGCAAGTCGTGCCACTAGGTAATCCGATAATCGATGAAGACGACTTGCTCGGGAAGAGACAAGTGAAGCACGCGTAAAGAGACGAGTAGAAGTGGTGAATTGAAGAAGACCAAGATAGCGAATCTTGGTCTCCTTGGGCCACTATTTATACATATGCGAGGTAGCTTTAAAGCTCCTCTCCAATCCGTACGACGAATAGCTAAAGTAGCTCGAACCCTACTATCGCTATCCTAGTTATGAGTCATGCCACATCGGCATGTGATTCTACTACGTGCTGACCGATCCCCCTAGTCCATGACACATTGCAACTTACTAACGTGGTCATATCCGTACAGTAAGCGTCCGTTCCCTCGACCGTGACACTCGAGCATCCGTCTCGATTTGAAATTGGAGCGTGATGCTGTGAGTTTGTCCAGCCACTGATTGATGATGAGCATCTGACCAAGGGCGTTGCATCAATTAGAATGCCGCCACAGCTCCTTGACCGCCTTGATGTGCTTTGATTTGGTGATTGAAGAACAAAGTCCGTTGGGAGCGCTGAACATGCGTATGAGGTGGCAGTAATGAGAAAGTGAATGTTGCTGTGGAAGAGAGAACCCATCCATCCAGACCCTGAGTGTCTGAAATATTATCTGAAACTGGTGTAATCAATCCAAAGTGTCCTGTACTAGGCCCAGAGTGTCATCATTAAACATGTCTTGATGGACAAGGTAACAGAAGTCTAGAAATGCTTGGAATGTGCGAATGACATTGGGTGGTGTTGAGCCGTAATACTTACTATAAGGCTCATTACATAGGAATGACAGTACGATTAGTTATGCTATACACGTAATTCAGAGTATTTAGTCATACGGTATATGTACAGAATTCCCTTAAGGGATTATTCCGAGTCCACCAGTGATTAGACATTAGGCGACACTGAAAACGCGATATTGTGGATGCCTCTACTCATCACTTTTCCCCAAATGGACATGGGTGGACCATAGAGTATATAAATCCTACTGTAGGAGTGAGTACCTACACACATCTCTCTCCACCCCACCTTGAGCTTCCTCTGCTTCACTCTAAGCCTTGTCTAAGCTCTCTACACAGGTAAGGGTCTACCTGTACACTGCGTACATTGCTGCACAACAGGTTATGGGCCCTGCCATAAGTCGCTTTGCGCCTTCATTGGCTGCAATGACAGCAGGTTACCTTTAGTACCTGCAGTGGGGTTGTTGTAACGCCACCACTGGCGTTAGTCCGACTTGGACACGAAAGGGCGTTCACGACTTAGCAGAATATCTCCCTGGTCACGTGACCTGGTCACGGGATACACGGCGCTTATAAGCACGTGATCCAAACGTACACTAGGGCAAGTCGGGCCACTAGGTAATCCGATGATTGATGGAGGCGACTTGCTCGGAAAGAGACAAGCGAAGCACGTGTAAAGAGACGAGTAAGGGTGGTGAATTGAAGAAGACCAAGATGGCGAGTCTTGGTCTACCTAGGCCACTATTTATACATATACGAGGTAGCTTTAAAGCTCCTCTCCAATCCCGTACGACGAATAGCTAAAGTAGCTCGAACCCTACTATCGCTATCCTAGTTGTGAGTCATGCCACATCGGCATGTGATTCTACTACGCGCTGACTGATCCTAGTCCATGACACATTGCGACTTACTAACGTGGTCATATCCGTATAGTAAGTGTCCGTTTCTTCGATCGTGACATCACCCCCTTTTCAGCTGCGACGACCACGGCGCCTAGTGGGGCCGATCCCCCCGAGCCACGCTTCCTGCCTCTCCGTGATCCTATCCAACACGTTTGCCATCTCCAGTCTGAACTTACACCGGGCCAACTCCGACTGCACCCCACCGAGCGCCTGGGCGAGGGCATGAAGGCGCTGTTCCATCCTCTCCGCTTCGTGCTTGTAGGCTCGGAAGCGAGTCACCTCCGCCTTTACTCCTACATCCCTCAGCTCGTTGATGGCGCGGTCGGTGCGATGCTGGTTGCTATGCCCCCCTACAAGGGCGTATAGGTCTTCCGGGGTGTAGTGGGGCTTACCGGCTTCCCTAACTTGGGGTTCGGCGTAGAGGGGGCGACTATAAACTTTGTCGCTGTCGTCCACGAGCCCTAGGACGATGGGGTCGGGCCCGGCGATAACTTGAATGAAGGTGGCTTGACGCGTCACCCCCTGTGCGTTGGTGATGGGGTAGTGGACGAAGTCGTCCCCCCGATTGTGTTTGTAGCCGTGGGGTGCCGTGCGTGCCGTTCCTCCTAAGTATCGGAGACGGACCGCGGGCAGAGTGGAGTCTTTGGTGTCGACCACCACTCCACCGCGGTATATGGGGCGACCAGTGGTGTCGCACGCGTACGGGGTCTCGCGGGGGTCGTCAGAGTCGGTGGCCGTAATGAGATACGGCTGCTCAGCTGGGTACCACTCCCTCAGTGTTCCCTCTACTGCTTCGTACACTGCTCTCTCAGCGTCTCGTTGTGTTGGCGTCGTCGGTGATAGATGATTGCTCTCCGGGCCGCTGCTACCGCTAGCTGTCGATCTTTCCAATCCTGCGCCGGTCCTCTCCAATCCCGTGTCTTCATCCACTCTTGCCACCTCAACGTCGCGGGCGTCTTCTTCTTGCTCGTTCTTGATTTGAGGGAGGTCAGGTCGAAGTGGGGGACTCGCAAAGAGTCCGACAGCTGTACGAAGCCGAGTAATTTCGGCCTCGGTGTATGGGGCGGTGTTGAGGCGGTCGCCGTTGGGGTTGATGAGCCAATACGTGGCGGGTTGGTCGGGATCTTCGACGTCGTAGATGGACTGGGCGTTGACGAGGGCCGCGCGGAGCTCTTCGTGGGTGAGGCTGTCGACGAGGCGGGCAGCGAGAGGGGTGGTAGAGGTGGAAGTGGGAAAGGACATTTGGGATGGAGTGAGTGATCCAGTGTGGAACGATGAGGTTTCGGTCGTAGCTCGCCCCCTTCTTATAACTATCCCTCTTGCTTTCGTACTCCGTTTGTACTCCGCTAGGGCTTCGTCAGCGAACACGTCATTTTCGTTGACCCACTGATTTTCCGAGTCTGGGTACCCCTTCCACTTCACGAGGTATTGGAGCTTTTTGTTCCGGCCGAAGCGCCTTGAGTCTAGAATGTGCTCCACTTCATACTCCTCTTCCCCTTCCACTAGATCCGGTGGTGGGCGTTGGAAGTTTTCCCCGTGTAGGGGCGTCTCGCGATAAGGCGTGAGTAAATCGATGTGGAATACAGGGTGAATACTCCACTGCGTGGGAAGCTCCAGTTGGTAATTGACCGGTGATAGGATGCGCGTGATTTTGAATGGGCCATGCCGTCGTGCCGCCAACTTGGCGGTTGGCTGATTGGTTCGTAGGTGTCGTCCTTCTAGCCATACTTGGTCTCCAACTTGGTACTTGGGTGTGTTCCGATGTTTGACCCATAGGGATTGTGCCTTTTTGATAAGGTTCTGGGCCTCTTTCCGTGCTTCTCGGAATTGCTGGAGTCGCGTGAGCACCTGTGGGATAGGGGATGGCTTATCGATCCAATCAGCGCGCGGGTTGTATCCCATCATGAGTGAGAAAGGGGACTTCCTTGTTGCCTCGTGTGGCCAATTGTTGTGCGCGAATTCCGCCATTGGCAGAAATTGCGCCCAATTATCTTGACGCTCGTTGGCCCAGAACCGTAGATATTGTTCCAGCCATTGATTGGTTCTTTCCGATTGTCCATCTGTTCGGGGGTGATACGCCGTGGAGATGTTTTGGTAGATGCCGAGAATTCGGCACAATTCGCGTGTGAACTTTGATGCGAATCTCGGGTCTCGGTCGCTAATAATTTTTGCCGGTAATCCGAATCTCCGAAACACATGAGTGACGTACAGGGCAGCGGTTTCTTCCGCGGATATTTCCTCGTTGCAGGGGATGAATACTGATGCTTTGGTGCAATCGTGGTCGGTTACGGTAAGGATCGAATCATATCCCTGTGACTCCGGCAATTTAGTAATGAAGTCAAGGGCAATGACTTCGAACGGCTTAGCGTCGGGTGTCGGCGTGATGGGTACTAGTGGGGCTCGCGTCGGGCGGTTGTTAACCTTGTGGCGTTGACATTCTGCGCAGCCTTGAACGTACTCCGTTATTTGTTTCAGCATATTCGGCCACCAATGGCTTCGCTCGATGATTCTTGCCGTTCGTTTAATTCCTGGGTGGCCGTACACTGGGGGGTCGTGGTGGTTGGCGATGATGGTGCGGATTTCTTCCGGTCTTCCGGTGACTACTCTTGCGCCTTGGTGGTACCAGGTCCCATCGACTTTCTTGAGCTTGTGTGGGTCTACCCAGGGTCGTAGAGTGTCTTCGTCTTGTGCGTGGTTTTCCGGTGATTGTGTGGTGACGGTTCGTGCGAATACCTTCTCGGGTAAGACGACGACTCCTTCGTTGTCCCTTTCCCCTCGGTCATAGTCGGGTCTTCGTGATAGGGCGTCTGCGCGTCCGTTGTTGGTTCCCTTGATGTGGTGGATCTCGAAATCGTATTCCATGAGCTCTAGGACTTCTCGGGCTACTCGGCGACTTATCTTCTGCGGTGTTTTCCAGTGTGTGAGGTTAAGGTGGTCGGAGAAGATTTTAATTTTGTGTGGTGAGCCTGCCAGGAACGGTCTCCAGTGTCGCAGTGCTTTGACGATCGCCAGGAGTTCCAAGTCGTAGATGTCATAGTTGCGTTCCGCTTCGTTTAGGGTGGCCGAAAAGTAGCCAAGGGGGTGCCTTTTCCCGTCTTGTTTCTTCTGTAGGAGTACTGCGCCTACCGCGTACCCGGATGCGTCTACTTCGAGTTCGAATTGGTCTGTCAGTGTGGGATGTGCGAGTACCGGTTCGCTTGTGACTAGGCGTTTGAGAGTTTGGAAGGCCGTTTCTTCGTCTTTGCCCCATGTCCACTCTGCGTCTTTGCGTGTGAGTTTGTTGAGGGCTCGTGCGTATGTGGCGAAACCGCGAATGAAGAGGCGGTAAAAATTGCAGAAGCCCAAAAAGGAGCGTACGTCTCGTACCTTCGTGGGTGTGGGCCAATCGCGTATACCAGCAATTTTTACGGGGTCCATGCGAGTCACCCCCTTTTCAAGAATTACCCCCAGGTAATCCATTCGCGGTTGGTGGAAGGTACACTTGGACGGTTTGAAGTAGAGATCGTGGTCCATCGCGACTTGGAGTACGGCGCATACTGCATCTATGTGTGCTTGGAGTCCCGCATGTTCAAGGGTCGCGATACCGATGTCGTCCATGTAGACGCGGATGATTGTACCCATTGCTGCGAAGATGCGAATTGTGTCGCCCAGGATGTCGTTCATCATGTTTTGGAACGTTGCCGGCGAGTTTGTAAGTCCGAAGTACATAACGAGGGGTTCGAATAATCCGTATTTCGTTTTGAACGCGGCCTTGTGTTCATCGCCCTCTTTGATTCGTATGTTGTTGTACCCCCAGCGGACGTCGAGTTTGGTGAATATGTGCCCGTTTCCGAGGTCGTTGATGAGTTCCGACATGAGAGGTAGTGGGTATTGGTTGCGCACCGTGCAGGCGTTGATTCGCCGGTAGTCTTGTACTGGTCTCAGCTTTCTGTCCTTTTTCTTGATGAAGAAGAATGACGAGGCGTAGGGTGACTTTGAGGGTCTGATGTATCCTAGCTTGAGTTGTTTGTCTAGCCATTCGCGTAGTTGTCCGTCCTCGTCTTGTGACATTGGGTATACTTTGCAGTCGATGCTGGGGGGTGTGCCCGGTTTGAAGTCAATTGCATGGTCCCAAGGTCGTGATGGTGGAAATCGGTGGGAGGCTTCTTCGCTGAAGATTTTCGCAAAACGTTGATATGGTTCCGGGAGGGCTTCCACGACGGTGTTCTGGTTAGCCGCGATGGCCAGTTCGGTGGCTGTGGTACGTATCTGGCATTCTTCCTCGAGACTTTGGATGATGTCTTCGGCTTCTTCTTGAGTCATTGCACCGGCGATGGTGGTTTGTGTTTCCGTGGGGTTAATTGATCGAAGCACTACTGGGAGGGCTTCTTCGTGGATGGTGGCGTGCGCCCAGCTGATAGTTGGTTCGTAGGTTGCTAACCAGGGGTATCCGAGGACGAGATCTTCGTTTCCTATGTCAGTGACGAGGAATCTCATGGTTTTAGAGACGTTATTGGTCTGGACGTCTAGATCAATAAAGTGCGTAATTGACCCAGCTTTATTCTCTGTGTTATCGATGTTCCAGATTTTCTTTGGTTTTTCGAGGGCTTGTAGCCCAAGGCCCATGCGTTTAGCGAACGCGGGTCTTATAAAGTTGTCGGTGGCTCCGGAATCGACGAGCCCCTTGATGTCGGCCATAGAGTAATTTGTACGAATCGATACTGGAATTCGGAGCGAACGGTAGCGAGTCATGATTACAGAATTACAGTTGACTGCCCTCACCCAGGCCGATGGGTTCAGGCGTCCTGAAAACCCTCTTGGGTCCAGAGATCTTTGAATACGAGGTCTTTCACTTCGTCACTGGCCCCTCTGAGCGTCTCCATCCACCCTCTGGCTTGTTCCTCTGGTGTAGCTTCCGCACGACGCACCGTTGTTGGTTCTTGACTGTAGTAGTCGGTGTCCATGCTTCGGCTTGTGCTCGCGCGTGGTTGGAACGGTTGCCTTGGTTTTCTAGGGCGTGTGCAGTCGCGTGAGAAGTGGCCTGGGTTGTTACAGTTGTAACATATCACTTCCCTCATGTCGCGGCGTGGTCCGCTCCCCCTGTTCTGTCCTAGTCCTCCTCTTGGTGGGAAGGGCGGTCGTTGGTTCCCGCGGTTTGGGTCGCCTACTTCTGCAAGACGTGCGCGTGTTCTATCCGCTGACGTGTCCATGGCGTTCGGATCGTAGCGCGGTGGCGGGAATCTGGGTGGTGCCCATTGTGGGGCGTATCCACGGTTCTGCTGAGGTCGTGGTGTTGGGGTGTTGCGGGGCGTGGTGGTGAGCCCTAGGCGGGCGCGTAGGTGGATATATTGCTTTTGTCGGCGCAGTGCTGCCTCCTTCCACTCATTGAAGGTTTGCGGGTCATCCAGTTCGTAGATTTTGGTAAATAGGGCTCTCGGGAGTCCCGCCGTGAATCGGTCCAGCGTTTGGCGGTCGTTGAGGCGATAGTCAGCCTTCCGCGCTAGTTGTTCGAAGTTGGTGACGTACGAATCAATATCGTCACCGATCATTTTGAATCCTTTGGCCAATGTGGCCTGCGCCTGTTCTTGCTCGAGCACGTTCGAGAAGCGGTCTGAGAATCCCGCCGTCAGGGTATCCCATAGGTAGGGATCATATCGGCTGCGTCCTTGGTGTAGCTCGTTGTTGAGCCATTGGAGGAAGCCGAGTGTCCAGTTCGACACTTGTGGTCCCTTGATGAAGCCTAGGAACAATAGGCATCGCCGATAGACGTTGGTCATGATTGGCGCCTCCGAATTCTGTCCCCAGTATATGTGCCACTGCGTGAGGAAGGATTCGTACTCATCTCTGTTTCCATTGAATATAGTCGGGGCCTCTCCTACTAGCTTGTCCGATCCTTGTGGTGCTCCTGGTGCTGGTCCCGCTGCCGGCGGTGGCGGGGGTGGTGGTCCTCCTCCAAAAGGATCTCCTCCTCCTCCTCCTCCGAATTGAGGTTGTCTCCCTCCGTGCGGTGGCCTTCCGTCTCCTGGTGGTCCTTGACCAAAGGGTCCTCCGTGTCTTCTGGGTGGTGGAGGTCCTCCCGCGCCTGGTGGTGGGTCGGGGACATCTGGGCCTACCGCTCTGAAAATTGCTGCGTCGTCTGCGGTCATGCGGTGTCCCGTTGTTGGGTTGATGGGGCGTAGGTAGGACTCCGCTTCTTCGGTAATCCTCCTGGCTTCTTCGAGGGCCAGATCCTCTTGGGTGATTGTTGCTGTTGCCATTTCTGCGGGTGGACGTACTTCGATGTTCTCAGGTTCGTTGATACGTAGGGACTCAGCTGTCTGTATTATATCTCCCACTTCAGATTCTTCGTCGTTATCAGTTTCCTCGTCGTCTCCACTAGTTTCGGATGGTGCGGGGGTTCTTGGTTCGGATGTGCTGGGTTCCTCTTCGGGTTGTCCGTCTATGCGTCCCCACTCTTCTCGTGTGGGTAGGTTTCTTGCGTCGATGTCGCAGTTGTAGTTTCTTCCTGCGGGTCGTACCGCGTCGTATCGGTTGTCTACGGGGTTCCAAGTGATCTCGACCCAGCACAAATTGTCAAAGTTGAACTCAACGGGGCGGTATCGGGTTGGCCCCGACGCAAAGTCCACGAAGTATCCTGTCTCTCCTCGGTATTCTCTCCACCTAGCGGCTCCTAGGAATTGTGTTGGTACGTTGCGGTCTCCTCGTCGTTCGAGGGAGTAAGCCTGAAAATTTCTCCACTGGTCTCGAGTTGTGAACGCCACGATGAAGGGATCTTGGTCTTAATGTAACGCCACCACTGGCGTTAGTCCGACTTGGACACGAAAGGGCGTTCACGACTTAGCAGAATATCTCCCTGGTCACGTGACCTGGTCACGGGATACACGGCGCTTATAAGCACGTGATCCAAACGTACACTAGGGCAAGTCGGGCCACTAGGTAATCCGATGATTGATGGAGGCGACTTGCTCGGAAAGAGACAAGCGAAGCACGTGTAAAGAGACGAGTAAGGGTGGTGAATTGAAGAAGACCAAGATGGCGAGTCTTGGTCTACCTAGGCCACTATTTATACATATACGAGGTAGCTTTAAAGCTCCTCTCCAATCCCGTACGACGAATAGCTAAAGTAGCTCGAACCCTACTATCGCTATCCTAGTTGTGAGTCATGCCACATCGGCATGTGATTCTACTACGCGCTGACTGATCCTAGTCCATGACACATTGCGACTTACTAACGTGGTCATATCCGTATAGTAAGTGTCCGTTTCTTCGATCGTGACAGTTGTCGCCTTCATTGGCTGACATTAGTCTCCTCCACTATGGGGAGACTATGACAGTATGTCGCCTTTAATGGCAGACATTAGTCTCCTTATAAGAGGAGACTATGCTGGTTTATTTTTCTGTTACTAGTTGCATACCGTGCTGACTATTTCTACACAGAAACCTTTTTACAAATGTCGACTCTCACCACTCTTGTCCCTGTTCTTGATGGTAACAACTACCAGATTTGGGCTACATCTGTAAAAGTGGGACCTGTCAAAAGCTGTCAGAGACCGGTCGGGACCAGTCGCCGACAGCTTTTGACAGGTCCCACTTTTACAGATGTAAGCCAATGGAGGCTTTCTTGAAGTCTTCTGCACTATGGGATATTATAAGCGGAAGATGGATCCTTCCTGCTTTCAAGGACAAAGACACTCCTACCCCTACAGAGGTTGAAGTGTACAATGCATGGGCTACTGATGATGATCGTGCCCTAGGCTCGATGGTGCTGTGCCTTTCACCGGCTATTCAACTCCAGGTTGAAAAATTTGCGACTGCTGGCGATGTTTGGGGTCATCTTAAGTCCCAGTATGGGGGCGTTAGTGCTGCTAATGTCTACCAGGATTTCAAGCGTGCCATGACGTTCCGTCTGGACTACGCCAAGCATCCTGGCCCCCAGATCGATGAGCTTGCAACGATTTATGACCACCTTTCTGCCAACTCCGCCAAAGTACCCGACAGCCTTCAGGCCATGATGCTTCTTTCGAAGCTACCTGCCAAATGGGAGTCATCCCTTGTCCCTATCCTTATGTCGGGCACTATGGCGAAG
Source organism: Lactarius akahatsu (assembly GCA_021524915.1). NCBI lineage: Eukaryota > Fungi > Basidiomycota > Agaricomycetes > Russulales > Russulaceae > Lactarius > Lactarius akahatsu. The sequence continues at coordinate 39,892 of JAKELL010000267.1, forward strand.
AAGTTGACCTTGACCGACATTTGTACTGTGGCAGTCAATCAGTGGGAAATTGAGCGTTCCAAAGGCCACCCTTCTAATAAGGAATCGGCCAACAAGTTGTCGGCAGTCAAGCACAAGCGTAACGACCCTGACTTCCAGCAGCAGCAGCAAGGCTCTTCGGGCCAGAACAAGCAGTGCGGCAATCAGCAGCAGCAGCAACAGGGAGGGAACCATCGCCAGTGTAGTAAACGCACCAGCAAGAAGTTCAAGAAGCAACATACGCAAGGGCATACCCACATTGCCGATGTTGTGGTGCTCCCAGTGCCAACCTCTACCACTATTGCACATATCTCACCTTCTGGGCTCAAGCAGTGCATTTCCTCCACCCCTCCTGCGAAGATGCACGTTCCAGGACATTACAAGACCTTCAATAAGGCTTTGGACGTCACCCAGGCCTTAGAAACCCCTGGAACTGTACAGATGGTGAAGAGGCTTGAGCAGTGTCTCGGAAAAATGGTTGCGGATTCCCTGTGGACCAAGAACCCAAATACCTTCGCAGAAGATTGGGAAATGTCAGATGAGGATGAGGACCTCCCTACAGGCTGCAGTGCGCCCATTAATTCGCCTCCAGTGTAACGCCACCACTGGCGTTAGTCCGACTTGGACTGCGAAAGGGTGTTTACGACTTAGCGAAATATTCTTTGAAGGTCACGTGACCTGATCACGGGATACATGGCGCTTTATCTGGGCACGTGATCTAGACTGTACACTAGGGCAAGTCGTGCCACTAGGTAATCCGAACGATCGATGAAGACGACTTGCTCGAAGAGGCAAGCGAAGCACACGTGAATGAGACGAGAAGAAGGTGGTGATTGAAGAAGACCAAGATGGCTTATCTTGGTCTCGTCGAGCCACTATTTATACATGTGAGAGGACACTTTAAAGCTCCTCTTGAATTCGAGACGACTAGTAGCGTAAGTAGCTTGAACCCTACTATGGCTACTACTAGGAATGAGTCATAGTATCTAACAGGTGATACTATGACCGCTGACTGATGTACTAAGTCCATGACACATTACTGCTTACTAAGGGGTCATATCTGCATAGTAAGAGTCCGTTCTCCACGTACCGTGACATCACCCCCTTTTCAGCTGCAACGACCATGGCGCCGAGTGGGGCCTATCCCTCCGACCCATGCTTCCTGCCTCTCTGTAACCTGATCTAATACGTTCGCCATCTCCAACCAGAACTTACACCGAGCCAGCTCCGCCTGTACCCCTCCGAGCACCTGGGCCAGGGCGTGGAGGCGCTGCTCCATCCTCTCTGCCTCGTGCTTGTAGGCGTGGAAACGGGTTACCTCCACCTTCAGACCCACGTCCTTCAGCTCGTTGATGGCGCGATCCATTCGGTGTTGGTTGCTGTGTCCTCCGACGAAGGCGTACAGGTCTTCAGGGGCGTAGTGAGGTTTGCCCGCTTCTCGAACGTGGGGCTTGGCATATAGGGGGCGACTGTATACCTTGTTGCTGTCGTCTACGAGGCCTAGGACCAGGGGGTCTGGCCCGGCGATAACCTGGACGTAGGTGGCTTGGCGCGTCACCCCCTGGGCGTCAGTGATGGGGTAGTGAACAAAGTCTTCCCCTCGATTGTGCTTGTATCCATGCGGGGTGGTCCATGATGACCCTCCTAGGTATCGGAGGCGAACGGCAGGTAGGGTGGCGTCTTGGGTATCGACCACTACGCCGCCGCGGTATATGGGGCGACCGGTGGAGTCGCATGCGTACGGTGTTTCCTGGGGGTCGTCAGAGTCGGTTGCAGTGATCAGGTATGGCTGCTCAACTGGGTACCATTCCCTCAATGTTCCTTCTACTGCTTCATATGCTGCCCTCTCAGCATCTCGGTGTGTTGGCGGCGTCGGTGATAGACGACGGCTTGCCTGGCTGCTGCCACTGCCAGTTGCCGTCGCCTCCAGTCCTCTGCTGACCCCTTCCAATCCCGCACCTTCATCCAATCCTGCCACTTCAGGGTTGCTGGCATCTTCTTCCTGCTTGACTTCGACCCGTACTGGGTTAGGTCGAAGTGGGGGACTTGCAAAGAGTCCGACAGCTGTACAAAGCCGAGTAATTTCGGCTTCGGTGTATGGCGCCGTGTTGAGGTGGTCGCTGTTGGGGTTGAGAAGCCAATATGTAGCGGGCTGGTCGGGTTCTTCGACGTCGATGATGGACTGGGCGTTGTTGAGGGCTGCCCAGAGCTCTTCATGGGTGAGGCTGTCGACGAGGCGGGAAGCGAGAGATGCGGGAGAGGTGGTAGAGGAAAGAGACATTGCTGATTGAGTGAGGAGTCCAGTGTGAAGGAGTGGGGATTTAGTCGTGATTTGCCCTTGTCTTATATGCGCCTCTCTCGAGTTCAAGCTCTGTTTGTATTCCGCTAGAGCTTCGTCAGCAAATATGTCATGTTGGTCGACCCACTGATTCTCCAAGTCTGGGTATCCCTTCCATTTCACGAGGTATTGCAATTTCTTGCTCTGGCCGAATCGCCTGGAGTCTAGAATGCGCTCCACTTCGTACTCCTCTTCTCCGTCTACCAAATCTGGTGGTGGGTGCTGGAAATTTTCTCCGTGCATGGGCATTTCTCGATAAGGTGTGAGTAAATCGATGTGAAATACGGGGTGGATGCTCCACTGCATGGGAAGCTCGAGTTGATAGTTGACCGGTGATAGGATGCGTGTGATTTTGAAGGGGCCATGCCATCGTGCCGCCAGTTTGGCAGTTGGTTGATTGGTTCGAAGGTGTTGCCCTTCTAGCCACACTTGATCTCTGATTTGGTACCTGGGCGTGTTTCGGTGTTTGACCCACAGGGTTTGCACTTTTTTGATGAGGTTCTGGGCTTCGCTCCGTGCTTCGCGGAACTGTTGGAGTCTCATGAGTACCTGTGGGATAGGGGAAGGCTTATCGATCCAATCAGCGCGCGGGTCGTATCCCATCATGAGTGAGAACGGGGACTTCCTTGTTGCCTCGTGCAGCCAATTGTTGTGCGCGAATTCCGCCATAGGTAAGAACTGCACCCAGTTGTCTTGATGTTCGTTGGTCCAGAACCGTAGGTATTGTTCTAGCCACTGATTGGTGTGCTCTGATTGTCCATCTGTTCGGGGGTGATACGCCGTGGAGATGTTTTGGTATATGCCTAGAATTCAGCACAGCTCTCGTGTGAACTTCGATGTGAAACGTGGGTCTTGGTCGCTGATAATTTTTGCTGGTAATCCGAATCTCCGAAATACGTGAGTGACGTACAGCGCTGTGGTTTCCTCTGCTGATATTTCTTCGTTGCAGGGGATGAACACCGATGCTTTGGTGCAGTCGTGGTCGGTTACCGTGAGGATGGAGTCGTATCCCTGTGATTCCGGTAATTTAGTAATGAAGTCGAGGGCGATGACTTCAAATGGCTTAGCGTCGGTTTTCAGTGTGATTGGTACCAGTGGTGCTTTTGTTGGGCGGTTGTTGACTTTGTGGCGTTGGCACTCTGCGCATCCTTGGACGTATTCTGTTACTTGTTTCAACATACTTGGCCACCAGTGACTTTGTTCGATGATTCTCACCGTTCGTTTGATTCCAGGGTGGCCGTAGACTGGGGGGTCGTGATGGTTGGCGATGATAGTGTGGACTTCCTTTGGTCCTCCGGTGATGACTCGTGCGCCTTGGTGGTACCAGACTCCATCGACTTTCTTGAGTTTGTGGGGGTCTACCCATGGGCGTATGATACTCTCGTCTTGATCATGGACTTCCGGGTGTTGAGTGGTGAGGCTTCACGTGAATACAGCTTCTGGTAGGACGATAACCCCTTCGTTGTCTCACTCTCCTCTGTCATAGTCGGGTCTCCGTGATAAGGCGTCTGCACGGCCGTTGTTGGTTCCTTTGATGTGGTGGATCTCGAAGTTGTATTCCATGAGTTCTAGTACTTCTCGAGCTACGCGGCGACTTATCTTTTGTGGGGATTTCCAGTGCGTGAGGTTTAGGTGGTCCGAGAAGATTTTGATTTTGTGCGGGGATCCTGCCAGGAATGGTCTCCAGTGTCGCAGTGCTTTGATGATGGCTAGAAGTTCTAAGTTGTAGATGTCGTAGTTGCGTTCAGCTTCATTCAGGGTGGCCGAGAATTATCCGATGGGGTGTCGTTTCCCATCTTGTTTCTTTTGTAGAAGCACTGCACCTACTGCGTATCCGGATGCGTCTACTTCGAGTTCAAATTGATCTGTCAGTGTGGGATGTGCGAGTACCGGTTCACTGGTGACTAGGCGTTTGAGGTTTTGGAAGGCGGTTTCTTCATCTTTGCCCCATGTCCATTCCGCATCTTTGCGTGTAAGTTTGTTGAGGGCTCGTGCGTACGTGGCGAAACCGCAAATGAAGAGGTGGTAAAAATTGCAGAAGCCCAGAAAGGAGCGTACATCGCGTACCTTTGTTGGTGTGGGCCAGTCGCGTATGCCTGCAATTTTTACGGGGTCCATGCGAGTTACCCCCTTTTCAAGGATTACCCCCAGGTAATCCATTCGCGGTTGGTGGAAGGTGCATTTGGACGGTTTGAAGTAGAGGTCGTGGTCCATTGCGACTTGGAGTACTGCGCATACTGCGTCTATGTGTGCCTGAAGTCCTGCGTGTTCAAGTGTTGCGATACCAATGTCGTCCATGTAGACGCGGATGATTGTGCCCATTGCTGCAAAGACGTGGATCGTGTCGCCCAAAATGTCGTTCATCATATTCTGGAACGTTGCTGGTGAATTCGTGAGCCCGAAGTACATGATGAGGGGTTCGAATAATCCATATTTCGTTTTAAACGCAGCTTTGTACTCGTCGCCTACCTTGATTCGTACATTGTTGTATCCCCAGCGGACGTCGAGTTTGGTGAATATGTGCCCACCTCCGAGGTCGTTGATGAGTTCTGACATGAGAGGTAGTGGGTATTGGTTGCGCACCGTGCAGGCGTTGATCCGTCGGTAGTCTTGTACTGGTCTCAGCTTTCCGTCCTTTTTCTTGATGAAGAAGAATGACGAGGCGTAGGGTGACTTTGAGGGTCGGATGTAGCCTAGCTTGAGTTGTTCGTCTAGCCATTCGCGTAGTTGTCCGTCTTCGTCTTGTGACATTGGGTAGATTTTACAGTTGATGCTGGGGGGTGTGCCGGGTTTGAAATCAATCGCGTGATCCCAGGGTCCTGATGGCAGGAATTGGTGGGATGCCTCTTCACTGAAGATTTTTGCGAAGCGTTGGTATGGTTCGGGGAGGGCTGCTATGACGGTGTTTTGATTAGCTGCAATGGCTAGTTCGGTGGCTGTGGTACGTATCTGGCATTCCTCCTCGAGTTCTTGGACAATCTCTTCGGCTTCGTTTTGGGTCATCGTGCTGGCAATGGTGGTTTGTGTTTCCGTGGGGTTGATTGATCAAAGCACTACTGGAAGGGCTCCTTCATGAATGGTGGCATGCGCCCAGCTGATGGTTGGTTCGTAGGTTGCTAGCCAGGGGTATCCGAGGACAAGATCTTCATTTCCTATGTCGGTGACAAGGAACCTCATAGTTTTGGAGACGTTATTGGTTTGGACGTCCAGGTCAATGAAGTGTGTAATGGACCCAGCTTTGTTTTCTGTGTTGTCTATTGTAACGGTCCTTCTGGCCCGTTCGTTGTCACCGACTTGGTTGTTGTCGTCGAACACTGATACAGCCCGAAGTCGTAACGTTTGGAGGCGTTACACGTAGTAATGAAAGACAGAGTCGGCAAGACAGCACGACTGTAGTGGGAAAGGTAATAGAGAAGAGGAAGAGGTCGCAGCAGCGGGACAGGCTCCGAGGGCACGCTGAGGAGCAGAAGTACAAGCAGCACTCAAAGCTCAGAGGTAGCATACAGCACACACCGGCAGGACAGCACAGTGCGGCAACTACATGGCTAAGAGGCAAGTAGGATTGGGGAAGGGGGAATCCAAGATGTTCTAAAGCTGGCGTCTTAGGGACGCTCAGCTCTACTACTTATACCTGTCCAGGGAGCTTTCAAGCTCAGCCTGAACCTAATACCGAGTCACTTATGAGTCATGAACCCTAATACAACCGGATCTACTAGCCAATGGCATAAGGCGCTCTTGGCACGAGTCACTGTGAGTCATTAACACGAGGCAGGGCTAGACCCATGACGTCATAACACATGTCCATCGGGAACTGTACGTTACCGGTCCATAATCACAAGCCAACCCGGGCACGTGCTCATCCGGGCTCTTCTGGAACGTTCTAGAAGCAGGTCACGTGCCAGGTCACGTGACGGCCAAACATCGTCTTCTTCGGCAAATGCCGGACTGCTCGCTTCATAACTTCGTTGAAGTTATGAGCTTTGACGGAGCCTTCGGCAATCTCCGATTCTCCCACGGTCACGTGTGAGGGCGCTTGAGGGAAAACGTAACATCTATGTTCCAGATTTTCTTTGGTTTCTCAAGGGTCTGTAGCCCGAGGCCCATGTGTTTAGCGAACACGGGTCTTATAAAGTTGTTGGTGGCTCCGGAGTCGACAAGCCCCTTGATGTCGGCCATGGAGTAATTTGTACGAATCGATCCTGGAATTCAGAGCGAATGGTAGCGAGTCATGATTACAGAATTACAATTGACTGCCCTCACCCAGGCAGATGGGTTCAGGCGTCCTGAAAACCCTCTTGGGTCCAGAGATCCTTGAATACAAGGTCTTTCACCTCGTCGCTAGCCCCTCTAAGCGTCTCCATCCATTCCCTGGCTTGTCCTTCGGGTGTGGTTTCTGCGCGGTGTGCTGTTGCTGTTTCTTGACTGTAATAGTTGGTTTCCGTGCTGCGACTTGTGCTTGCGCGTGGCTGGAACTGTTGCCTTGGCTTTCTAGGGCGTGTGCATTCTCGTGAGAAGTGGCCGGGGTTGTTACAATTGTAACAGATGACCTCCCTCATGTCCCGGCGTGGCCCGCCTCCCCGACTCTGTCCTGGTCCTCCTCTTGGTGGGAACGGTGGTCTCTGATAGCCACTACGGTTTGGATCTCCCACTTCCGCGAGGCGTGCACGGGTTCTGTCTGCTGATGTATCCATGGCGTTTGGATCGTAGTGCGGTGGTGGGAACCTGGGTGGCGCCCATTGTGGGGCGTATCTGCGGTTTTGCTGTGGTCATGGTGGTGGTGCGTTGCGGGGCATTGTGTTGAGTCCTAGGTGGGCACGTAAATGGATGTATTGTTTTTGTTGTCGCAGTGCCGCTTCCTTCCATTCGTTGAAGGTTTGAGGATCGTCCAGCTTGTATATTTTTGTAAATAGGGCCCTCGGAAGGCCCGCTGTGAATTGGTCCAACGTTTGGCGGTCATTGAGTCGGTAATCAGCTTTCTGTGCCAACTGCTCAAAGTTGGTGACATACGCGTCGATGTTGTCTCCAACCATCTTAAATCCTTTTGCCAACGTGGCCTGTGCTTGCTCCTGCTCTAGTACGTTGGAGAATCGGTCTGAGAACCCTGCTGTGAGGGTGTCCCACAGGAAAGGATCATATCGGCTTCTTCCCCAGTGTAGTTTGGTGTTGAGCCATTGGAGGAAGCCGAGGGTCCAGTTTGATACTTGCGGTCCCTTGATGAAGCCTAGAAATAGCAGGCACCGCCGGTAGACGTTGGTCATGATCGGTGCCTCTGAATTTTGTCCCCAGTATATGTGCCACTGCGTGAGGAAAGATTCATACTCATCTCTGTTTCCGTTGAAGATGTTTGGGGTTTCTCCCACTAATTTGTCGGATCCGTGAGGGATTCCTAGGACTGGTCCTCTGGGTGGTGGTCCTCCAACAGGTGGGGGTGGTCCCCCACCAAAGGGGTCTCCTCCTCCTCCGCCTCCGAATTGAGGTTGTCTTCCGTCTCCTCCAAATGGTGGTCTCTCTCCTCCTGGCGGTCCTTGGCTGAAGTTGCCTCCTGCTCTTCTGGGTCGCGTTTGCTCTCCTGCTCCCGGTGGGGGGTCGGGGATGTCTGGTCCTACCGCGCGGAAAATCGCCGCGTCATTGGCCATCATTCGATGTCCTGTGTTTGGGTCAATGGGTCGTAGGTAGGCCTCCGCTTCTTCTGTAATTCTCCAGGCTTCTTCAATTGTTGGGTCTACTTGGATGATTGTTGCGGTTGCCATTTCTGCAGGGGGGTGTATTTCGATGTTTTCCGGTTCATTTATGCAAAGGGACTCAGCTGTTTGTATTATGTCCCCGACTTCTGATTCTTTGTCATCGTTTGTTTCTTCGTCGTCTCCGCTGGTCTCTGATGGTGCGGGGGTTCTAGGCTCGGAGGTGCTTGGTTCCTCTTCTGGTTGTCTGTCTATAGGTCCCCACTCTGCACATGTGGGTAGAGCCCTTGAATCAATGTCGCAGTTGTGGTTTCTTCCTGCAGGGCGAATTGCATCGTAGCGATTGTCTATGGGGTTCCAAGTGATCTCCACCCAGCACAGATGGTCGAAATTAAACTCAACGGGGCGGTATCGGGTTGGGCCCGATGCAAAGTCTACGAAGTACCCTGTTTCTCCCCTGTATTCTCTCCACCTGGCAGCTCCTAGGAATTGTGTTGGGACGTTGCGATCTCCCCTTCGTTCAAGGGAGTAGGTTTGAAAGTTTCTCCACTGGTCTCGAGTTGTAAACGCCATGATGGGTAGATCTTGGTCTTAATGTAACGCCACCACTGGCATTAGTCCGACTTGGACTGCAAAAGGGCGTTTACGACTTAGCGAAATATTCTTTGAAGGTCACATGACCTGATCACGGGATATACGGTGCTTTATCTGGGCACGTGATCTAGACCATACACTAGGGCAAGTCATGCCACTAGGTATTCCGAACGATCGATGAAGACAACTTGCTCGAAGAGGCAAGCGAAGCACACGTGAATGAGACGAGAAGAAGGTGGTGATTGAAGAAGACCAAGATGGCTTATCTTGGTCTCGTCGAGCCACTATTTATACATGTGAGAGGACACTTTAAAGCTCCTCTTGAATTCGAGACGACTAGTAGCGTAAGTAGCTTGAACCCTACTATGGCTACTACTAGGAATGAGTCATAGTATCTAACAGGTGAGACTATGACCGCTGACTGATGTACTAAGTCCATGACACATTACTGCTTACTAAGGGGTCATATCTGCATAGTAAGAGTCCGTTCTCCGCGTACCGTGACATCCAGACACTCCTAAACTAACCTTGACCCCTTTAGTCTCGCCTTCTGAGCAAGAGGCACACAAAGACAAGGGCAAGGAGCCCATTCGCACAGTTGAGCCTATTGAAGAATGCCCAGATAGTCCTACTGTGGTTGAAATAACCAAAATGTGGGAAGGCTTTCATAAGAAGGCAGCAGTACGCGCCCCCTCCCCAGATATTTCTCTGGATTGGGGAAGCGAAGCAGATGACGACGACGACCGTGATGTCTACAATGACCTCGCTAATGCAGTAGGACAAGATGACTTCAACCCCTATGAGGATGGGTTAGTAACTTTGCCTCCTCTAATAAGCAAATCTGACCACTCTACAGTGCTACTGGATATGACGCCGACTGGCGCTTCTAAAAATAGCAGTTACAGTGCACTTGTAAATAAAGTTGTGAATAGTGCTAATATATGCGCTCATGGTCTTGATTTCGCTTTATGCTCGAAATGTAAGGGAAAGAAAAGTCAAACAGAGCAAGAACCCATTTGGTTACTTGACTCTGGTGTGTCGGCACACTTTACAAACAATAAACTGGACTTTATCAGTTATACCCCCCTTTTGCAAAGGCCTATAGTAAAGATGGCAGCCCATGCTCTTTATATACAAGGCAAAGGCTCAGTCTTATTAAAGCATTCTGTGGAACACAATGGCGTTAAAACAAAGCGTATTACACGCATATATCCTGTCTTTCATATACCACAGATGACAACTAAGCTATTGTCCATGGGGGAGTTTCTTCAACAGGGATTGCGCGTTCATGGGGATTCGCAGCATATATCTCTATTCTATAAGGGCAGTACGACACCCATACTACAAACAAAACCCCTAGCAGATGGTCAGACACTTTACTGGCTTGATGCCAAAGTCACGCAAGTAAAAAATGTACATGCAGCCCATAGTACAATCTATACTGCTGACTACGACATTTGGCATAGACGTTTAGGACACCCTTCGAAGGAAGTACTACGTCATTCCAAGGATCACACTAAGGGATTCCCTAAGGACCTTAAATATCCTTCTGAGACACCCATATGTCCTGGTTGCGCTCAAGGGAAAATGCCTGCTTCAATGCATAAACCCTCTGAGACGCGTGCTAAGAAGCCCTTTGAAAAGATTCATTCCGATCTTAAGAGCTTCCCAGTTGACTCGTACCACAAATATAAATACTTCATTAGTTTCTTTGACGACTTTTCCTCCTATGCGTGGGTTGTGCTATTACGCACCAAAGCACAGGCCATCAATGCATTAAGGCAGTTTGTTGCCATGGTCAAAAATCAGCATAACGCCACTATTAAACAGTGGATGTCTGATGCTGGAGGAGAATACAAGTCTGACAAGTTTACTAAGGTACTGAAAGATATGGGCATTACTATCCTACAAAGTGCACCGCATACTCCCCAACAAAATGGTCGCGCTGAACGCTTTATGTGTACTTGTATGGATAAGGCTCAGGCTATGCGCCTTGAAGCCTGTCTCCCTCAATCCTGGTGGGAATTTGCGGTCCTACATGCAGTACATTGCTATAATAGGACTCCAATAAGTCGCCTTAATTGGCAGACACCCTATATGAGCTTGCATGGTGAAGCACCTAGTCTTTCACACTTATGAGTGTTTGGATGTGGCGCATATGTGCACATACCAGAAGATCGCAGATCAAACAAACTTGACCCCAAAAGCGAACAAATAATCTATATTGGTCATACTGGGGGCATAAAAGCATATAGATTCATGCGGATCAAAAACAACACAGTGTTCACCAGCACTACTGCATTATTTGATGAGACCGTATACCCTAAGTGCAAGACACAAAGGGTGCGGGGTACAACCCGCATAAATGAGCCAGTAGAGAATCAACCTCCTATGGAGGATGAACCATCACCTACACAGCCCATTCCAAGTGGTTTTGACGATGATATGCCTACTCATCGTCCCCCTAAACAGAGGCAAAATAGGGAGGATGCGCCAGACCGCGACGGCGGATCTGTGGAACCAGAGGAACCAGAAGCGCAACAGCCTCCGCCTCCTGCGCCAGAACCAGCACTACCACGACAGTCTGCACACTTGAGGAAAGTACCTACTCGTCCTGGCAACATCTATGGGGAAGACAGGCACCCCACAAACATTACTAAAGATGTTGAACGGAGTAGCAAGTGGAAAGAAATGGTTGGAAGACAGCCTGGTCGCTCCAGAGCTGATAGTACGCCAGGTGTAGCGGTATGACACCTCACTACGTTGAGTTCAAGTGTGAAGGGATAGGTGAACCGTCAGGTGAGCACACTCGACCCGAACGCGGAGATAAATCACGCGCCAAGCGTGCAGTCAATGCGGAGGGGACTAAAGCTCAGATCCTTTATACAAGGATGCGAATAGTCAGTGATCACGCAGTGGCACGCTGAGTGGAGAACCAAGAGGACAAGTTAGATTGGTAAGGAGTAAGGGATACAAAGGAGTGCGCACCTGAGTGGAGAACCAAGAGGACAAGTTGGTTCCACTCAGGACGCTACAGGAGGGTTTATATACGCTACTGGTGCTGAGCTTTAAACTGAGTCTAAACACTATTACTAAGTGTACAGTAAGACTCCATGACTCAGGAGCTGATGCGTCGTGTCTAATAATAGCGCTATCTATTGTGCTGACTGATGCACTGTCATAGCGCTGATGCGATGCTTATCTTTGCTGAGTAAAACCTAGTACAGCGAGTAAGTGTAAACTACTAAGTGTGTTCTAGAACTATCTAGAATGTTCCTTCCTTATCTACCAATCACTAGAGTCCGTACGTAAATGGAATGTGACCGGATTGGGTTGTCCCGTTAAGGGTGCAACTATCCCATGGTCACGTGCTTGTAGGTGCACATGATGGCAACATGTGACTGACGATGTCTTGTACTTTGGCCCTTTATATCTTCCTTAAATAATTCTGTAAAAATACAGAAAAATAAGGAAAATAATATACGTGTCTGTGACACCAGGGCAAAGGCAGATTCCAGGAGGATTTCCTGAGACAAACCCTGACCCTCCACCTGCTGAGAGTGAAGCTCTGCCAGAACCCTCAGAGGATGAAGTAGATGATTTATTGTCACGCCTTGCTCAGGAAGGGGGAGTAAAATTCCTAGATCATCTGCTTGCCAAGGCAGTTCCATCTAATGATCTGGAACCACTGGACACTTCTAATATACAGGAGTGGACCTATAAAGATATAATGCGCATGCCTGCAGCACAACAAAAGGAATGGAAGACTGCTTGTCGTGAGGAACTAGAGGCACTTTGCAGACGTAATGTCTTTGAGCTTGTGGAACCCCCTAAAGGGAGGAAAATAATAAAAAACAGATGGGTCTTTGATCAAAAGACTGATGGTCGCAAGAAAGCCTGGCTTGTTGCCAAAGGCTTTTCTCAGGTTGAAGGCATTGACTATGATGAAATATTCTCACCAGTAGTGCACTTTGAGACTGTCCAGATGATGCTCGCACTTGCAGCACTAGAGGATTGGCACATCACTGGACTAGAGGATTGGCACATCACTGGACTAGATGTTAAAACTGCCTTCCTATATGGAGAGCTCGATGAAGAGCTATACATGGAACAACCTGAGGGCTTCAAAGCCAAAGGGCATGAAAATAAAGTACTGTGACTAAAACGCGCCATTTATGGACTTAAACAAGCTGCTCTAGCATGGTGGAAAGTGCTGGATAAGTCCATGGCTGCGATGGGCTGTAAAAGGCTACTATCTGACTCAGGACTCTTTACCCATAGAGGTAAGAGTGGCGCCCTTGTAGTGATCATTGTCTATGTTGATGATGTGATCTTTATGGGACCAGACAAAGCCCTTTTAAATGAACTTAAGAATAGGTTCATGAAGGCTTGGGAATGTTGTGACTTAGGTGATGCAAAGGAATTCTTGCATATGTGCATTCAGCGGAAACATGGAAAGATCTTTTTAGATCAAACCACTTACTTAGAAAAGGTGCTGCAATGCTTTGGACTTGTAGATGCGAAAGCAACTGCAATTCCACTTCCTGAAGGGTACCAACCTGTACCTAATAATTCACCAGTCAACCCAAGTGTCAGGAGCAAATACCAGCAAGTTATAGGTTCACTCCTATACATAATGCTTGGGACTCGCCCTGACATCGCCTATGCAGTTGTTAAACTATCACAATTCGCTGCAAACCCCTCAGAGGACCATTTGAACAGAGCACTCTATATCTGTTGCTATTTGCTTGGGACTTCTTCATACTCTTTGGTGTATGATGGAAGATCAAATGGAGGCTTAATTGCCTATGCAGACTCTGACTGGGCTTCAAACCCAGATAATAGGCGATCTACCACAGGTTACATGGTAAAACTGGCTAATGGGACATTCAGTTGGAACTCTAGAGCGCAAAAGACAGTCGCATTATCTTCCACTGAAGCTGAATATATGTCGCTGTCAGATACTAGCAGACAATTAGTTTGGATAAAGTCACTCTTTACTGAGCTTGGCATCAAACTAAGCCCAATACCACTCTGCGGTGATAATCAGGGGTCCATCTTTATGGCCTCAAACCCTGTCCAAGAAAAGTGTATTAAACATATTGATATACACTATCACTACATAAGAGAAGTAGTGAAGGACAAGAAAATAGAACTATTCTTTATAGATGGTTCAGAGAATCCCGCAGATATGTTTACCAAGAACCTAGGGTGTATTAAGTTCGAAAAATTCAGAAGTCAGTTAGGACTTGAGTTTTACTTGTCCAACTAAGTCTCAAGGCAACAAACTTGGCCTTGAGACAAGCCTGAATATTTTATTGCACACAGAATGTCAGAGAAGTCATTTCAGACTTTTTGAACCATCTCAGTTCCTTGTTTAAGGATACTATGGAAGGTATATCAAGCGACGCTTGAAGACATTGTCTTCCACATACATAGATTCTTTCTAACCAGAGAATCACAACATTTCTCATCGTTATACCAAAAAATCAGCCCAATGAACTGTAATAGTTCAAGAAGCTGAAATGGGATGGTAAAGACAAACTCAGTCTTGAAACCGCTCTCATAGTTCCGAGATAGACTCCCTTCTAATCATGGCTAGAATATTAATTCGCCTTACACACTTGCTCAGAGTGCTTAGTAGCTGCACTTAGCAAGGGGGAGTGTTGAGCTGTAATACCTACTATAAGGCTCATTATGTAGGAATGACAGTACGATTAGTTATGCTATACACGTAATTCGGAGTATTTAGTCATATGGTATACGTACAGAATCCCCTTAATGTCACGCCACCAGCGGGGCGACGTGTGACTCTGGGTTTACCAGCAGACGGCATAACGAAAGAGCAAGGTCTAGGGGTCGTAGTCACAGACAATGACTAAGGAGACTTGGATTGGTCAAAGGCGTACGCTCGAAGAGGCGTAGCGAGAACGGTAGTGCATAAGATAAGAGGATAGTCTTAGATGCGCAGAGCAGAGTTCCCAAGGTACTAGCTGGTATTGCTAAGTAACTCAAGTCTGGGGACTTGAGTACGAAATGCTACTGGTATATATACATGCAGGTACATAAGGTTCGTACCCAGCTAAGTCCGCTCTACCAAGGGTTCGGTGGTCCGTGCGCAGCCATGGAACCTACTAGAAGGTCACATGAGGCATTGCGCCATCTATCGTCATTGGTCTAGGTCGATCCAGGCCCAAGTCACGTGATCGGTGACGTCACAAGCCCAGGTTCTTCCGTAACCGCTCCCTAGCACCCGGGGATCCGGCGCGGCTGCTCATCTGGCTCCACGGAGTCTCTGCAGGGTCTGGCAGTATCTCTGGGCCGTCATGCGCGCAGGCCGCACCTTCGGTGGTCAGGGTTCGTAACACTTAAGGGATTATTCTGAGTCCACCAGTGATTAGACATCAGGTGACACTGAAAATGTGATATTGTGGATGCCTCTACTCATCACTTTTCCCCAAACGGACATGGGTGGACCATAGAGTATATAAATCCTATTGTAGGAGCAAGTACCTATACACATCTCTCTCTCCACCCCACCTTGAGCTTCCTCTGCTTCACTCTAAGCCTCATCTAAGCTCTCTACACAGGTAAGGGTCTACCTGTACACTGTGTACATTGCTGCGCAACAGCATTTTCAATAATCAAGTTTACCTCATCAAGTTTATCAACAATGCCTGGTATTTTGTAGAGAAGAACTTTGACACAACTCTCGGGCAACACATTCATCGGACTAGAGACTCGCTCAGAATCGATCGCGAAAACCCCTTAGACCTTGGCTGGTGGACCCTGGAAGACGAGAACTATCCTGAGCCCCTTCCGCTCCTGGTCACACCCATCCCATCAAAGAATGAAAAGTCGCTGCGCAATCCGACCCCTCCCACAAAGATGTCCCAACCGAACCCCGATCTTCGGATTCGATCAAAGAACTCACAGAAGCTTTCAGAAGGCTAACCCTGATCCATACCAATCTCATGCTCGCGACATCTTACACACAGACACCGGTCCCAGCCGTTTCACCCCAATCGACACATTCTCTCCTGATTGTTCTGATGACTACAGTTCCCCTCACCGGCACCCTCAAAGGCGTCACCCCTACAAACTTCACTGGGGACCACACAGAGAGCAAGCAATTCCTCCAGGAATTCTGCAACTACCACCTCCTCAACTGCAGTCATGAACTAGTACAAAGTCCTTTCCTACGCGTCGTTCTAGCTTTAGGTTTCATTCGGGGGCCCGCCGTTAACGATTGGACAGACCTCATTTCCAAAAAGTTGGAGATCGAAACTGTGCATGCCACGAATCACATCTTAGAGACAGATGAGATACTGTGGACTAACTTCGAGGTAGATTTCACCGCCACCTGGACTGATACACTCAGCAAACAGTCGGCATATCAAAAGCTCACAACACTCAAGATGAAGGGAGATGAAATAGATGGCTATATTGCTACCTTTGAAAGACTCGCACACGTCGCTGACTGGCACTGCAATGCCAACAGGACTATTGAATTCTTCAGGAGGGGCCTCACAGAAACTATCCACAGAGCGTGCTTTATGTGCACTACGATCCCGGAAACCATGTCTGAATGGCAGACAGCCGCGTGCGCAGAAGCCCAACGTGCACGCACAATAGCCAGCAGCTTCAGAACATGCAGTCAACACTTCCCCAAGACTGACCCCAATCTCCAGTTACAATCTGTCGCCCCCCTGCACTTCCTCTGCCCCCCGTTCCAGACGTTATCCCCATGGATATCGATAACATTTCGATGACTAAACGTATGGTCCCGACAATACTATCTGACGCAGACTACACCCGCTGTCAGAAGGAAGGGCATTGCTTCCATTGCCAGCAAACTGGCCACCTAACAAAAGAATGTCCAAAACGCCAGAAAACCACAGCACGTATCAATGAAGTCACTACTTCACGCTCTATCCTCGATCCCACCGCCCAGACCGTGTTGGACAATGCAATCACCCTGAGCCCTCAAGCTTGTTCGCAAGTCCTCAACAGACTCATGCTCGCCAGCGACAACGAATTCCGAGAATCCCCCGTGCTACAGATAAATAATCTACAGCTAGCTTCACCACTCCCCACCTCTCCAAGCTCGTCTATCGTCTCGTCCCCAAACTCATCCCGACCTCCCTCCACCCGACCGCATTTCTCCTTTGCTCCAATCACACTCGCCCTCTCCGCCGGAATGCCCACCTTGTCTCGCCCTCCTTCGCCATCACCCTCCATGACTCCTACCACGTGCCTACCCACCCCAGTCCTTCGCCCTTGCTCACCGCCCGACGAGCAACCCCTGTACCTCATACACACGCCAATCATCGACCTCTTCAACGATCTGGACCCTGAACTCCTTGTCTCGCACCCACCACTTTCTCCCTCTGCCCTGCCCACTCTTGTCACGGACGACAACCAGCCAACGGAGGGGGTAAAAACCTCGACAGCCTTGGCACCAATTTCAATGCCACACCTAGGTATGGCACACACTCACACCCCGCGCTACCTGTCCCTCTTCCTGCGTCACACACTCGAGAGGCCAAAGGACCCAGACAAAGTCCAGCCGACAGTGTCACACCCTAGAAAACTCAACCACAACAAGCCCTCAAAGAACAATGGAGCACCACAAGAAGCTGAAGAAGACCCCACACATCAAAGAAGAGAATGCAATGTGCAGCGCCGTGATAGTACCCCAGAACACCCCGTTGTACGAGCACGTTTGCAAGGAGCGCGAAGGAGGGTACAACGGAGACGACAAGAACCCCTGGAAACGACCAAAGCGTGCAGCTTGCTGCACGCACTACTGCACTACCAAAATTTCACAAGTATCAAAACCATCCCAAAAAAAACCACAAAAGCGCGAACTGCAGAGAAACCATACAATGCCAGCACCCTACAGAAAACCTGGACAAAAGCCCTGGACCACAGACGAAGCAGAACCGCCGACCTACGACGCAATCTGGCAGCATCTTGAATTCTGTACTCAGGCTAGGGTACAGCAATATCCCCTGAACCCTTTCCTCCTCAGGACTCAAGAGCTGGCAGTCCTAATGCATCAAAAACCCTATAGACCCATCAAAATGTCCATGGCCAATGAAACCTAGATTCGAGGACAAATCAGTCAAGAAGGGGGCGTATGTCACGATCACCGGATCGTGCCATCTGTCTAGAAGTTCAAGTTTCTGTGTATTCCTGCGTCTCATGTTTCAAGATTCTTCCATATTTCTGAGTTCTCACATTTCGGAAATTTCCATTTCTGTTCTGGAAAACCTTACTTATGATCATGTGACTCGATGGTGCCATTATAGCGACCAAAAGGCTGCGCATTCGGAAAAACAGTAGAAAATAACAAAGAAAAATAGGAGACTCCAACTGTATAAAAACCTGTAGGATAGCACTGTAGTTCTGCATTCCAGTCTTGTTTTCCGTCCTCTGAAATCTAGTCTTTGTCTATTCGCTTGCGCGTCGCAAGTCATCTTATGTCATCCTTGCCTTTGCCACCCGGTATCGAGCCCAGGTGTAGCGGTATGACACCTTGCTACGCTAAGCTCAAGTGAAGGAAGTATTTGGAGTGAACTGTCTGGCCTTCAGGACTCAAGCCTAGCGCGGAGATAAATCACACACCAAACTTACAGTCAGCGTGGAGCGTGCAAGGTCAAAGGTGGTCCTTATACAGGAGCACGACTCGCGATGTCACACGATGGTAAGCTGAGTGGAGAACCAAGAGGACAAGTTCAGATTGGAGAGTAAGGAGTACAGTGGAAATATGCACCTGAGTGGAGAACCAAGAGGACAAGTTGGTTCCACTCAGGATGCTACAGCGAGGTTTATATACGCTACTATGGCTGAGCTTAAACTGAGTCTAAACACTATTACTAAGTGTATAGTAAGACTCCATGACTCAGGAGCTGATGTGTCATGTCTATTAATAGCGCTATCTATTGTGCTGACTGATGCACTTGTCATAGCGCTGATGCAATGCTCTATCCTGCTGAGTAAAACCTAATACCATGCGTAAGTGTAACCTACTAAGTGAAGTCTAGAACTATCTAGAATATTCCTTCCTTATCTACCAATTGTAAGAGTCTGTACGTACATGGGATGTGACCGGATCAGGTTGTCCCATTAAGGGCACAACTGTCTCAGGGTCATGTGCTTCAAAGGTGCACGTGGTGGCAACACGTGACTGACGAAGTCTCGTACTTTGGCCCTTCATATCTTCCTCTAATAATTCCGTATAAATACAGAAAAATAGGAAAATAATATACACGTCCATGACATCACCCCCCTTCTTAAGGGTCGACGTCCGCGTTGGCCTTTGTGTACATGTGAGATGCTTGCCAAGGCAAGGACGCGTAAATGAGAGCAGCTATTTTTCTAGGTGCACCTGGGTTGGAGGAGTGAAACTCCTTGACTTTGTCCGGGGCATGAGCTAGATTCTTCGCTGGTTCCCAAGTGTCCTCACCCTCACTGTAGCCTTTCCAGCGAACTAGGTACTTGAGAGTACGACCGAAGAGTTTGGAGTCTCTTATGTGGTCAACTTCATACTCTTCTTTCCCTTCGACTGTGATTGGGTCAGGTGGTGGTGGCGTAAGCCTGTTAACTTTGTTTCCCTTGTAAGGGGAGAGGCGGTCTACATGAAATACATCATGGATCCGTAATGCAGGGGGGAGTGCAAGCTTGTAGTCAACGTCACTTTTGACTTCAGTGACTTCGAATGGTCCTAATTGCTTAGGGCCCAGTTTGGACGACTGCTGGTGTATCTTTATTTGTTTAGCTTGCAGCCAGACTTTATCCCCGACGTTGAAGACATATGGCTTGTGTCTTTGTTCAACGTCTGTCTGCATTCGCCTTTTACTTAGGCGTAGAGCGGCCTCTGCGTCCCTTCTTGTGGAAACTAAGTGTTGTAGACGCTTATTGAGCATTGGGATACTGGTAGGCCTGCCAGCGGGAATGGTGAAGTCAGGCATATAGCCATATAGTAGTTCAAAGGGAGTGTGTCCCGTAGCTGAGTTGAGTCTACTATTGACCACGAATTCCGCTGTAGGGAGCAGGTCCGCCCAATCATCCTGCCTCTTGCTAATGAACAGGTGCAAGTAGACTTCTACTTCTTGATTTTTGCGCTCTACCTGTCCATTGGCTTGAGGGTGATAGGCTGTTGTGAGACCTGCGTCTATCCCAAGTCGCTTGTATAGTGCCCACATGCTTCTTGCAGCAAACTGGGGTCCCCTGTCACTAATGATTTTCTTGGGGATCCTGTGCAAGGGGAAGACTTGCTCGAAGTAGATGGATGCTACCCCATCAGCCATGATTTGAGAGGTCACTGGAAATAGATGAATCTGTTTTGTGTAATGATCCACTATGTTAAGGATCATATCCTTTCCACATGACATGGGCAGTGGACCGATTAGATCGACTCCGACTATCTGCCATGGTCCCTCAGGTACTTCTTGCGGCTGGATGATGGCTTTGGGGTGCAGATCTTTGCAATAGCGTTGGCATCAATCGCATCCTTCTACGTATGAGCTGATGAAGCCTGCCATGCATGGCCACCAATAGTAGCAACTAACTAGCTAAATGGTGCCGTTTTTACCAGGGTGACCGGTGGTGATGGAGTTGTGGCATGACTTAACCACGTCTCGTCGCAGTGTCCGGTCGTTGGGAACATACAGTTTCCCCTTATGGTAAACTAGGCCGTCATCTTCCTCCCACATCACGACTCTGTCCATGAGAGCTTTTGGAGCGGTCTTTTGTAAGCTTTTAAGACCTTCTATAACTTCTGCTTCTCGAATGGAGGCGAGTCTTATGTGATTTCCTAGGGAGTCCACTTCTGGGTGGAAGTGTGCTTGGGCGGCATTGAGGAAATGCTTAGGTTGTAAAACCTGAACCTGGCGGTTATCCTCACTGTCTCTGACGTGATCTGTTGAGAATCTACTTAATGCGTCGGCTTGCATAGAATCTCCTTTCTTGTAAGTGATTTTGAAGGCGAAGCGACTTAGATACAGGGCCCAGCAGGCTTGTCTGCGGTTTAAGTTCTTCATGCTTGCCCACCATTCCATGTTCTTATGGTCGGTGATCACTTCAAAGGAGATGCCTTCGAGGAAATGTCTCCAGTCCTCTAAGGCGCGAATTAGGCCGAGCATTTCTCTGTCATAGATCTCATAGTTGCGTTCTTCTTTGCTCATTGACTGTGAGCGATACGCAATTTGTAACGCCACCACAGGGGTGTTAAGTACGATGTGTACTTCAACAAGTCAACGGGATCGGTAAGGCGTGAACTGGTTAGGGTTCAGTTCGATGGTGAACAAGTATCACTTGGTCTCCCAGGGACACAAGGATAATAGCAGGAAGTCGAGGCTCAAGCAAAAAGGTGAGCAAAAGAGGGACTCAAGCGCAGCGGCGAGTCAAAGACGTTCGTGAGGCAAAGACAATTGTGGTATTACACAAGAAGTCAAGTCTACCGTACAAGCTAGGTAGGGCGTGACTTATATACTAGTACAGGGTGTTTGTGGAGTACAAACACATGACGCGATCCTAGGGTACTGGCCCTAGCGAGCTAACAGGGTAATGTGAAGGGGAAGTCCATAAGGAGTACAAGGGAATCCCGCGGGGGCACGTGGGGCTCAAATGACGTCAGCGGGCTCCAGAAGTAACGAGTCCGGCTTCCCTATGGTCATGGGGTTGGTGCGAGATAAGAGTCGGAGAACGAATCGAAGCGGATCATGGGTAAAAGTACACGCGAATGCGAGGTCATAGCCAATAAGCGGACAGAGCATATCGTACAGTAAGGCGAAAATCGTAACATTACCCCCCCATTAGACTCGAAGTCGCCACGACTTCGACTAGTCACTGGTGTAGTACCAGTCATCCTCGACTGGCACAGTGTCAGGAATCGGTGAAGGGGGGCGTGGACAGGTATGATGACGCAGAAAGAGGTGGCGGCCACGCTCACCACATTCCCGACACTGCTCGTACTGAGGGCAGTGGATCTCTTTGTGCTTCGCATCGTACCGCAAACACTTACCGCACCACCGAGGGCGGTCGTCTGGGTCGATGTAAGCCGGTGACATAGGGGAGATCCAGCGAATGAGGCACACATCGTATTGATGAGTGCAGCTCCCACACCACTGACACGGCTGCTTGGCCCTCCGTTGAGGGCACTGCGTGATCAAATGGTCCGTCGACTTACACTGGAAACACTTGCGCGAACGTCGACTGCTCTCGCCCTGAAGGCGTGGCATCTCACAAGGTCCTCCAGTGTGCGGGGGAATGGGAATGGAGTTGGGAGTGGGGTGTGGACGTATAAACTTGGCCTGGAGCTCATCGTACTTTTTGGATATCAGCGGTATCGCACGGGCATACTGCAACCTCTTCTGCACGCTCACGAGATCCATATCCATATGGAAGCGATCACGCACGAGGTCCGACTCCATCCGTCGAAGCTCAGACTTGCGCGCGGCAATCGCATCCTTCCGCAATAAGCAATCCCGGAGACGCGCTACGTCTGCGTGAAGGCGGACGTCGCGTAACTCCGTCAGGACTTCGTTGACGCATATGGCTCGTGGGTCGTGCGGATGGAGCATCGCAAGCTGTTGGTCCATGACATGTTGAGGTAACTGCCCCTCATATATCCCCCGCAGATAGACTGATTGCACGTAGCATGGGTGCCCTCTCCCCATGGTTCCAACGACTTCCCGGTAGTCTTTTCGGTAGTAAATAAAACGCACAATCTGTTTTGGGTACCCCGCCTCCCCGATCTTCAGCGGGAAATAGAGGTAGGAGAGATCGGGGTCATTGCGAAGGAAGGGGAGCCCCGGGTCTGTGGCATCTTCCCCTGTCTCCTCATCATCGAGGAATGCATAGGTGGGGTCGGGTTCAACGCGTCGAGGTTGTGTAGTAGGTGTGGTCATCTGGCCAATGCCAGGCGGGAACGGGGGAAGTGGGACGTGTTCGAGTGGCGGTGGTGGAGTGTGTTGTTGTGGTTCAGGAGGGGTGGGAACGGCGGGGGTATGTACTATGATGGGAGTGTCGATAGGTGGGGCGGTGAGGGTAAGTAGCGAGGTAGCCGCCTCTTCCTGCGCGAGGCGGTTAAGGGTGGGGGCAATCAGAGACAAGACGGGAGGTTCTGGGCTGAGAATCACAGAGTATGGCGTGCAACCCTCTGGTTGCGAGGGGACACCCTGGTCCTGTGAGGGTACGGTCAGTTGGTCGAGTATGAGTTTCGATGGAGGGTGTGCGGGCACAGTGGAGACAATGGGAGTGGAAGTCATGATGTGGAGAGCGAGAGGAGAGGAAGGAGGGAGATGCGTTATTTTGGATTTGTGGGGCATGTCTTTATATCTTTCGTTCAGCCCCTTCGGCGGTCAGATTATGCTGGTAGAAGTCGGCGATGAGGTCAGGTGCATGTCGAACATTCTCGAGAGGTTCCCACGAGCTGTCACTCACGGGGAATCCCTTCCACTGGACTAGGAATTGAAGTTTACGCCCTCGGCCCTGGAGTCTTGACCCGAGGATTTGCTCCACTTCGAACTCTTCTTCTCTGTCGATAAGGTCAGGTGGGGGCCGCGTGAAGTTTGTCCCGTGTAGTTCCGTCTCCTTATATGGTGTAAGGAGGTTGGCGTGGAATACGGGGTGGATCTTCCATGACTTCGGGAGTTCCAACTCGTAAGACACTGCGGAGAGGGCCTTCTTGACATGGAACGGCCCGTGGCGCTTGGGGGCTAATTTGGACGTGGGGTAGAATGTCTTAAGGTTCGTACCCTCTGACCACACTTGCGCCCCTTCCTGATAGGGGATGAAGCGAGTGCGCCCTCGCTTTGCCATAAATTCTTGGGCGTGTTTGATGCAATCTTGTGCGTGTTGTCGGAAGTTGCCCATGTCTTCCAATCGCTGGTCAACTGATGGGGAAGTCGTGGGTTTCGAAACCCAATTGGTGCGTGGTTCCCATCCCATGATAAGTGTAACGTCTACCACGGACGTTTGCCTGACTTAGGCCTCTTGTCGAGTGGCGATCCTGAGAAGTCGGTAATTGCGGTTGGCGAAGGTTTCTGCGTAGAAGGCGGGATGTGGTTGAAGACTCTCGTCGCGCCCGAAGTATGCGTGGAGGTCTTCGAGCTGAGGAACTCCTGGTGGAATCCGATCGATGTACTTAGCGTTGGCCCAAGAGATACTGTCGAGGATGTAGAAGGTGTGGTAAGGCGATGCCACGCGATCGTTGCGATAGAGGAAGACTTGGTATGCTGCGATGTCGGCAGGGAAGTCCACTGATCCGCGAAGGGACAGGCGAAAGGTAAGTCACGGGGATCCCTGGTCTAAGGGGATATGCCGGACACTCACTTAAGAGGAGGAACCTCTTAGCGTAGACGAGTAGATAGTGGTGGTATTTGAAGAAGACCAAGATGCCGTTCTTGGTCTTCGCACTAGTCTACTTATACAGTTACGCGCGGGCTTTGAAGCGCCGCTTGGATACTAACTAGCCAGTAGCGTAAGTACCGTGAACCCTAGTACAGCTATCCTAGCCATGAGTCACTACGAGTCATCCGAGATCCGATCCGTTATCGTACAATCACATGTGCCGGAGCTTACCCGGCTGACTGATCTATAAGTCCATGACGATATATCGCTGACGGCGATGTCATAGTCGACGCGTCAGTGTCCACTTCCCGGCCCGAGGCGCCGATCGATCCGAAACGTAACATCACCCCCTTCTTACGATCGAGCCCCAGCTCGACCCCGCTGCGCCGCCGCTTCCCTCTGCGCTGCAACCTGCTGCCCTGCTTCTAGTCCGGGGCGGTAAGAGTCCCGCTCCGCCTCGATACGCGTAATCGCGTTGGCTCGCTGGAGGCGAAGCACGCATTCGCGTCTTACCCTGGCGACCTTGTCTAACTCCTCCGTCAGCCGTGCCAACTCCGACTCCTTCGCTTCCACCCCCGCCTGAGCGCAGCGATAGCGGTGGACCTCCGCCGTCAGCGTGAGATCCTTCATGCCCGTGAGGGCGCGGTCCACCGACTCCCGCATGATGCTGCGC
>JAKELL010000268.1:0-64471 GCA_021524915.1 Lactarius akahatsu
TGTATTGATACTACGCTATGTTATCGACTCACTAATACTTTGAACTAGGGCGCTATGACAGTGTGTAATTTTTGTCTCCGTTGCGCCTGTTGCACTGCACCAATTCTGCGTGCGATTTTTACAGTATTTATCGCTTTTTTTCTCTACCTGTTCATCGGGGACAATCTCCCCAGAATAATTTCAGTAGCTACGTGTATTGTGTATTGCCACTTATTTATTATTAGTCATCAGCAAGTTACTGTAAAACTTAAGTAAAACTTTTTCATTGCTAGGTCATATGCACTGGCACCAGCCACCCTGAAATTTGTATAACTACCCACTAGCAGCATCTTTTCGTCCACGAACGAATTTCTTTCCTCATTCAAACCACGTTATGGACACGTTCCTTGGTTCCCAGGACATGAGGCAAACACCTCGCACTGCATTCCGCAGCGGCTGAACAGGATTACGACTCGTTGGGCTGGTACTGGTATAAGAGCGGCTCCGTTCACAGAGCTCGGTTCATTACCCACGTCATCAATGCAGAGGTTTGTCTAAAGCCATCATTTGCCATATTGATTGATCGAATTCTCGCCACCAATCTCTGATCAGCCCTTATTCAGTCACCCTGCCGAATTTTACTCAACCGCTCCTATCGATCGGCTCTCCTAGGTATGCCCAGTGCCTACCAATTGGCTGAGTGCCCACGGCTGATCTTCAACTAGCGTTCATCCACTCAGGCTTTCCTTATCAGGCGATCCGTCCTCTAGTACTATCTCACATAGAAAGGTTGGCCAAGGTCGTCGCAAGAAACAAAAGAACATACGAGCCCGAGGTGTGCCCTTTTGTACTCCCGTGGTGACTGCAGCGAGTACTGACCTTGCGTGACATAGTCGAGAGTTACAGACATGTAATGACAATCGGCATGCTCCCGGACAATGTCTTACTTGAAATATTTGACACCTATCGAAGCCGTTCATATACTTATTCCGACATATGGGAATGGCACTTACTGGTCCATGTATGCCAGAGATGGCGACAGATCGTATTTGCGTCGCCACACCGTCTCAATCTCCGGATCCTGTGCACATCGGGAACTCCTGTGAGGACGAATCTGGGTATCTGGCCGGCTTTTCCTATTGCCATTGATTATCGCCATTCATATTCCAAGGACGGGATTACGCCGAACGATGAGGACAATATCGTCGCTACACTCAACTCGCAGCACCTCGAACGTGTAATCTCTGTCAGACTTTATGCAAAGGGCTCGCAGTTGGGGAAGATTACCCCAGTGATGCAGGAGCCATTTCCGGCGCTGACTCATCTCCACATCGACTCTGAGGACGGAAATGCACCAGTCCTTCCCGCTGAATTCCTGGGAGGATCTGCGCCACGTTTACAGGAAATCACCTTATCCGGCATTCCCTATCTAGCATTACCAACGCTTCTTTTGTCGACCGGTGACCTCGTTGGACTTGACCTTCGCAATATACCCCCAACGGGTTACATTCCACCAGAGGCGATGGTCGCGGGTTTGGCCGCACTTCCGAGGCTCGAAACCTTTATCATTGGATTCCAATCGGCTACCCGCCGCCCCGATCGAATACGCCCGCTTCCCGAAACACGAACCGTCCTTCCTGCTCTCACCTACTTTGAATTCCAGGGTGCTAGCGAGTATTTGGATGACCTTATCGCCCGGATCGACTGCCCTCAACTGGACCGGATCTTCGTAAATTACTTGAATCAGCTTGCCGACTTTCAAATTGCGCAACTCTCCAAGTTCATCGATCGCTCGATTGGCCCCGTATTTAGGCTTGCGCAAGTCACCTTTTTAAGTGACTGGGTCTCCTTCGACATGTATCGTGACGAAATCCATCCAACTTCGGATGCGCGCCCTGCTAGGACCGACATCTCGTGCCAGGGGATCGATTGGCAGGTTTCCAACATGGCCGAGGTGCTTAGCCAATTTTCCACGACACTCTCCAATGTGGTCCATCTCAGGATCGGGGGCTTTCCCGGGGAAGCAGAGGGTATGGGCGACGTTGAGTGGTTGCACCTCCTCCACCAATTCTCCACCGCGCAGACGCTGCA
The DNA here is from genome assembly GCA_021524915.1 of Lactarius akahatsu. Taxonomy (NCBI): domain Eukaryota; kingdom Fungi; phylum Basidiomycota; class Agaricomycetes; order Russulales; family Russulaceae; genus Lactarius; species Lactarius akahatsu. The sequence goes on from JAKELL010000268.1 coordinate 2,071, forward strand.
TGTTTCTTTGGGGCTTGCAGGACACGTTGCTCTTGCACTAGAAGACATCACGGCGGGGATGGTCACCGCGGTATTGCCCTCCCTTGACTCGATTTACTTATCGGGTCAGCCGGCATCATCCGTTGAAAAATTCGTAGCTGTCCGCCGGCTCTCTGGTCGTCCTGTAACAGTCATCGACACAGAAACGGAGTTTGATAAAAGACTCAAGTCCTAGTATCAGCGCATAGATGAATGACCATTCCAGTTGCGTACTCTAGGGCTTGGTTTACGATTCAACGGTTCTAACCATCCCTCAGTCGCATTTAGGACGGCCACGGACGCAGATGAATGCATGTATGTATTACTTTCGACTACATTTATACGAATTGTACAACGGACTTGTTTTGATGGGTCTCGGACCGAGAATAGTACGCAAGGGGCCCAGTTAACCGTCGATGACACCTCTGAACTCTGGACATCGCAAGGGGCATAAGGTCTCTCGTCGTCGAAATGGAGGCACCACGCACCCAGAGCAAATTCTGGCCTCGTTCCATTGTCATCATTATAGGACTGCCACCACTTCAAGTTGTATCGCAGAATCCATTCAAGTTAAGGTCATTCGAATAAGCAATCGTCGTGTAACATGTAACAAATGTCGTTGCAAGGAAGAGAATTCGGATACAGGGAGCCGAACGCAGAGCTACCGCGGTCATGACAAGCCCTTGAGAGGCGATAGTATATTAAAACGAAGGAGCAGAGCGAGTATATATTCTGATACACATCACACAGATGAGTGCGTATCCGGACTCGGATGTCTATCTTGATTGATTGTTCTGCGCACGTTTCCTTTGTGAATTACATAAAAATCGCCGTGGACTCTCGAGGTACTCCCTGAGTTCCTGTGAGGAATGCCCATTATACCTTCTTGGTACTGCTGGGAGTCTCAGGGTGTCTCTGCGGGGTATGTCCACTACGCCTTTCTCCAGGAGAAAACCCGCGTCATGTTAGAGTGACCCTCGGATTCATGGGCTCCGATGAACTGCATTTTCGCGTATTCCACGTCGTCCGAGAATGAGAAAGAAAGGAGGGGCATGTTTAGGAAATAACCTTATAGTGTCAAGACGTCAGGAAACAACGACGCCAAAGATCCAATTGATATCCACACCACAATCAGGGTCCCGGGCCACGTTAGTTTTCTAGACATGCTAGCGCATCCATATCGGCTAAATAGAAAATCGCAGATCGATGGAAAGGCCCATCACAGGTCAGCACCAGACCTCGTTCGCCTAGAAGGGTACGTAGAGATGCATCTTGACGAACAGAGCCCGAGCGAGCGCTAATCGCATTCTTGAATCGGGGGTCAGCCTAGCGTCATAGCAGAGAAATGTGTGAACCGCCAACCACCAGAGAAGTACCTTGGAGATTCCCTTTATCCTTGCTAGACTCTAGAGCTGCTCAAATTGACGACCGATGCAAAATGTCGCAAGTGGGGAATAATGACTCACCAACCAGCAGAGCCGCTGCTCTAACAGGGCAACTCTCTGCCAAGCATGCATGCACCTCCGCAAGCCGTCTGCTCGCCTCTTCCTTCGCCTCGTCGACCCGGACTCTAACTCACAAGGGGAGTGGCGTTTAGCTCCACAAGTCGCGCGTTGAGACGCGCTTCCTCCGCAAGGAGGTGATCTCGCCATATGTCTGCCTTGAGAACCGAGTTGAGTGCCGTGGTATCGTACAATCTAACACGTTTAATGTTACACTAACGCCCATTCTCGTTCCTTCCTCTCCCTTCGGATGACGCAACCCAACATGTTGACTGCACATTCTGTATGATTCGGTTGCCTTCTATATCATTCTCGTAGCTTCGTACAACCTCGTCTTCGTAGTACTTAAGGACACTCCTGTAACCCTCAGAGCCCTAGGCTCGACCTATTGTGCTCAACCACAGTAGCTTTCTGAATACGACTCATTGGCTTCACGAACCCCGAACGACTCGATTCCTCTCGTCTTGTGAATCCTCGCTCCGCTGACCGATTATCGGCAATCGCCCTTGAACTTTCGAACTCCGATCGAACCTCCGAACCGAACTCGAACGATACGCCTTACTGCGCGTAACATTTAAAGTATCAAAAGCATGTTGCTCCATGGCGGGCTTAATATCGCGCCTCTTGTTCGACGAAGAGGGTGGTGATATGCGGAGGAATCGGGACCTCCCGCATGGCAATGTGTCGGAGAAGGGTCGACTTTCCGACACCATTTCGGCCGATGATCCCGTATGCGAGCGTGAGGGACGCTCTAGAGCTTCGGAGGAGTCAGTAGCAAAGTCAGGCAATAGCCAGGAGATGCGCACAGTATGCGGTTTGAGCCAAAGGAGACGTCGATCGAGGGTAGATGGGTATCCTTGCTTTTGTTTTTCGAGGTAGCTGCAGATTGCAGAGGGTTTATCTAGGGTAGTTCATGATTTAGAAGCACCGGTGATGAAGCGAGTATATAACGTACTTTCATAAACATCTCCTCGTAGGATTGCTTCAAACAGATATCGTCGTCGATAAGCGAAGAGCAGAAACGAGTGCAGTCGAACCTGTTTCTTCGTCTGTTCTAGCAATTTTGAACCCTCGTATAGGTCCCTCCGGGCACGCTTTTCGATCTTCGCTTTGAGCTTTGCTTCCTGCTTTTCGAGCTTTTTAACATCCATGACGCTCTTCCGGCATAATGTGTCGGTCACAGAGAAACTAAATAGTAGATATCATGTACGCACTTTCCCTTGTTGATTGACTCGAGGTCGACTCCTTCGGAAAACGCGATGGTGTTTGACATGGCACCGGTCTTGCTCATGTCGAGTACTTTGTCAAGCCGCTGCAGTTTGGGACCAGATCTAGAGCTTTCCCTGCGTACTAGCTGATCCTGTAAAAGTGTGGTGAGGGAGGCCATAAGTTGCTCAAGAACATCAGGCTTGTCCACGGCGATGGACTCGAGTATATAGCGCGCGACTTGCGAGATGTCCTCATCATCGCTTGCGTCATCGACAAGGTAACCTGAGAGATATTGGACTAGAATTTCTTCAGTTCCAGGGAGTGATTCACGAATCTTTTCCGCGATATCATAAGAAGACATTGTCGACAGTCAAGCCTAGTGGCGGCCCGCAACCTCCGTTATCGACACGTCTTTTTCCGCACGTCTTTACAGTGGCATATTGTTTTACAGGCACTAATATGTCACGCTGAAAACAGTACTACAGTACTGCCTCGTTCAAATAACCACGTTTCTGGTATATCGGCGTGATGGACACGTTTTCTGATTCCTGCACTGCATTCCGCCGCGGCTGAACAGGATTACGGCTCATGGGGCTTGTACTAGTATAAGAGTTGCTTGAAGAGTTGCTCCTTTGTCCACAGAGCTTAGTTCAGTATCCGCATTATCGATGGACGCCCAGAGGTCTGTCCAAAGCCTCCTTCTTCCATAGTATTACTGCACTAACTGACCACCACTATTCTCTAATCAGCCATTGCTCCCGTCTGAGTTGTGTTGAACCGCTCCGCTCTCTCAGGTTTGCTCAGTGCTTACCAATTGATTGAATACTACTCACTCCTGATCTTCAGCGTTCGTCCGCTCCTCCTACAAAGTGATCCGTCTTCTGGCGCCCCATCACATGCACCACATGTCAGTAATGTTGTTGCTCGAGGTCGCCGCAAGAAACGAAAAAGTGTACATGTTCAGGGTGTGTCATTTGGCACCCGTGGCGACTGCAACGAGTACTGACATTATTCGCACAGGCGAGAGTTACAAGCACGCAACAGCAATCGATATACTCCCAGACAACGTCTTGGTGGAAATATTTGATCTTAGTCGAAGAACTCTCCGGTACAACATTCTCCCTGCATGGAGATGGCACTTACTCGTGCACGTGTGTCAAAGATGGCGACAAATCATATTTGCGTCACCACACCGTCTCAAACTCCAAATTCTCTGCACACACAAAACTCCTGTCAGGAAGAATCTGGGCATCTGGCCAGCCTTTCCTATCACTATTGATTATCGCTATCCCGGAAGAAGCATTAAGCCAAAGGGAGAGGGCAACGTAATCGTTGCACTCGAACACCCCGATCGTCTATATTATGTCAGGCTTGCAGTAACGGGCTCACAGTTTAAGAAGATGGCCGTGGTGATGCAGAAGCCATTTCCGATGCTGACACACCTCGAAATTTCCTTGTGCGATGGGGCTGTGCTGGTCCTTCCTGCTGAATTCTTGGGAGGATCTGCACCACGTTTACAGGCCATCCATTTAAATGCCATTCCCTTTCCACCATTATCAGCGCTTCTCTTGTCCCTTGTAACCCTTAGTTTGCGCAATATACCCCTGGCTGGTTACACTTCACCCGAGGCAATGGTCACGTCTTTGGCCGTGTTACCCAGGCTTGAAAATCTTATCATTGAATTTCAATCAGCTGCTTCCCGCCCTGATCGACTGCGCCCACCTCCTGTAACGCGGACTGTCCTTCCTGTGTTGAAGTGCAGAACTAACAAGCGAGGGCTGATAGCAAGAAGCTAAAGACAAGTAACTTCAGAGGGTGAAGGAACTCTGATAGCAATACTACTACACACCTAAAGACAAGTACTAAGACGTCTGTGAGTAAAAGGTAGTGTAGAGTAAAAGAGAGGGAACTTACACTTCAGAGGGTGAAGGAACTCTGAAGTGTAGAGGCGAAAACAGCAGTCCTTATATACAGGACGCTTAGCTAAGAATGGTCTGTGCGCACAGGTGATCCAAACACAATACAGGTGGTCTGTGCGCCAGAGGGAGAAATGCCATTGGAGGGCAGAGAACAATAGCTGCCTAAAGCAGACAATACCGGTATCTTAACAATAGAGAACAATAAGAGCCATATATGACTCTGTCAATAAAGATAAACAAAAGCGGTCCGTAAGGGTTCGGCCAAGTCCAAATCAGTCCATAAGGGACAGATACCGTATTTAGTATATGGGATGACTCAATCATATCCCACGAGACATGTGACTTGATTCAGTCGCGTCTCAACATCCTGCTCTCACCTACTTCGAGTTCAATGGTGCTAGCGAGTATCTTGAGGACCTCGTTGGCCGAATCGACAGTCCTCAACTGGATCGGATCTTGATAGATTACTTGAATCAGCTCGTTGACTTTCAAGTTGTGCAACTTTCCAAATTCATCGATTGCTCGGTAGGCCCCAAGATAATCCTATCCAGGCACGTGCATGTTACCTTTTCTGATGACCGGGTCTCCTTCGACATACATCGTCACGCAAACAGTCCACCTTGGGATTGGTACCCCGTAAGGACTACCATCTCATGCAGTGGGATTGACTGGCAAGTTTCGCACATGGCCCAGGTACTCAGCCAATTGTCTACTACACTGTCCAATGTGGTCCATCTCAAGCTCAAGGCTGAGCCCGAAGGACGTCAATTGAAGGGTACGGGCGATGTTGAATGGCTGCACCTCTTCCACCAATTATCCACTGTGTGGATGTTGCATGTGTCTCAGGAGCTCACAAGGCACGTTGCTCTTGCACTGCAAGATATCACGGAGGAGATGGTCGCCGAAGTGTTGCTGTTCCTTGACTTGATTTACTTAGCGGACCAGCCAACATCATCCATTGGAAGATTCACCGCTGCCCGTCGGCTCTCTGGTATCCCTGTAACTGTTGTTGACACATTAAAGGATTTCAATGAAAAAGACTTGAGTCCTACGTTAGCGAATAAGAACCGTTTCATACCACTTGCGTACTCTGATGGTAACTCTATAGCCTGATGTTTTACAATTAAATGGCTCTAATGATTCCTCTGACGCATTTAGGAGCCAGCTATGCACAGAGACAAACTATGTTGCTTTAGACTACACATGCATCCGTACTTGCATCTGTACATAGAGTATACGTCTGGTCCGCACCTGGGCGTGGTGACGCCCCCAAGCGTTCTGATGACTCATAGTGTCCTTAGTGCGCTTCGGGTGTTTTGGCACGTTTTGTATGTTACAGAATGCTTTCTGCTTTCAGTCGTTGGCATCCTTTGTTGTCCGTCTTCCCAGCGTGCCACACCCTCACACGGCCTTAGTGACTCGAGCTTGACGTGTTGCCAACCACGATTCCCCCCTCTGCAAAATTTCGTGTCGCACGCAAGCGTGCGTGACCACTTGTGATCACCCGCAACCACCCAGACCAGCAGGGCTCCATGCAGCCCAATGTTCCTATTGCCGACCTCGCCGCACCTGCGTGCAGCCTTAGAAACTCAAGATTAACGCGTCGCAGACCAAGGTAGCCCCCTCTGCAAAGTTTTGCGTTGCGTGAAAGCGTGCACGATTGTTTGCGATCACCAATGACCACCTGACCCAGCAGGGCTCACCCACCGCTCCCTTTCCCGACCACACTGCACTTGCACGCAGCCTTAGCTATTTGACACAGATGCAACCACAACCACTATGGGCCCACCTACGACACCTCGCACCACGCGGAGGCATGCACACTCACTTGTGCCGCTTTATGCTTGGCTTTATGCCCCCAAAATCCTGTGTGCCTCAGACACATTCCTAGCAATCATTTAGGTATGTTTTAACTCTTTCCAGTCTATTGACTGATTCGGATGTTTCAGAAGTTTCGACCCTTCAGGTTGCTTAGCACACTTCAAGCATTTCAGCCACTGTGCAGACCCCATTCACACACCATATACGGTGTACTTCACCCAGCGGTGGCATCACCACAAATATATTTCACCCCCACGTACGGTGTGTCACAATGTTATCAGTCATGGGCACCCACATCACCCTGGTGATCACCGCAACGCATGGACATATCTTATAATGGACTCGTCGTGGTCAACCTTGGACTAGGAGTGCTGTTAGCTGTCAAAGACTACATGTCACGATCACCAAATCGTGCCATCGGTCAATTCTAGAATTAGCTGCAGAAGTTCTCATATTCTCGTGTTTCAAGATTCTTCCATGTTCTGAATTCTCGTGTTTTGGAAATTCCCGTTTCTCTTTGGAAAACTTACTTACAAAAGTCATGTGACTCGGATGGTGCCATAAGCTGACTGTGGACTGTGCTTTGAGGAGAAATTTGGAGAAAATCACAGAAAATAAAGAAGAGGCATTTAGTATAAAAGACCTGTAGCCTGAGTGTAGACTATGTTTTGATGTTCTAGTCTTGTTTTCCATTGTGAATCTACTGTTTTGACTATTCCCTTGCTCGAGGCAAGGCGTCTTACATAACCGACCCTGACTGCAACCTGGAATAGTGCCCAGGCCCTGCACGTTTCCTGAACACGACCAACTCAGTACCGGCCCGAGCTCTGATCGTGAAATAAGACTAGAACCATCCTATCCAACCCTCTCGTGAGACTGCAAGAGCTTTACTGATGTTGGACCCCATAAAATCACTGAAGCGATTGGGTCAACGAATTACTGAACCAGGTCCTGCGCCTAGGGACACATCATCTGACCGTGGCTAGTTTATGACTAACTGTCCCCAAAGATGACGATTGGGCCAAGGTCTTCAGAAGACTCTCAGACGATCTCCCTCCTCATGTTCTTGGTACAGCCTATTGGAACACCTTGCTGACAGACCCCTGCGGAGGCTACCGTTGTGTAGTCGGACAGCAAGTTTTTCTTCTTGAATTCATCAACGACGCCTGGCACTTTGTAGAGCACCATTTTGACACAGACCTTGGATATCACATTCATCGTACCTGGAGATCCCTCGCGATTGACTGTGAAAATGATCTTGAACTCGGTTGGTGGCTCCCCGAAGATGAAGCCAATCCTGACAGACTTCCCCCTACCATCACACCTGCCCCTATAGAAGCACAGCAAGAAGAACAGCTCGAGTACTTGGATGAAGACATCGTGCAAGGCCTCCTGTTGTTATGAACCCTGACCACCGAAGGTGTGGCCCACGCGCATGACAGCCCAGAGAGACTGCTGGACACTGCAGAGACTCCATGGAGCCCGATGGGCAGCCGCGCCGGATCCCCATGTGCTAGGGAGTGGTTACAGAAGAACCTGGGCTTGTGACGTCACCGATCATGTGACTTGGGCCTGGGCTGACCTAGACCGATGACGACAGATGGCGCAATACCTCATGTGACCTTCTAGTGGGTTCCATGGCTGCACACGGACCACTGAACCCTAGATAAGTGGACTTAGCTGGGTACGAACCTTATGTACCTGCTTGTATATATACCAGTAGCGTTTTGTACTCAAGTCCCCAGACTTGAGTTACTTAGCAATACCAGCTAGTATCTTGGGAACCTTGCTCTGCGCCTCTTAAGCCTATCCTCTTATCTTGTGCACCATTGTTCTCGCTGCACCTCTTCGAGCGTACGCCTTCGACCGATCCGAGTCTCCTTAGTCATTGTCTGCGACTACGACCCCTATGACCTTGCTCTTTCGTTATGCCGTCTGCTGGTAAACCCCGAGTCGGATGTCACCCTGCTGGTGGCGTTACACCTGTTCACTGACCCTATTGAAGAACTCACAGAAGCTTTCCATCACCTGACCCCAATCCACATCGATCTTGCCCTTGTCGAACCTGCTGCACCTACACCCACAGTTCCGGCAATTTTGTCTGCATCACCTGCTCCTCCTCCGATCGTACACATGGCCACCGCTCCACTCACTGGTGCCCTCAAAGGCACACCCCCGACTCTCTTCACAGGCAACCGCGCCGATAGCGATCAATTCCTGCAGGAATTTCACTTGTATCGAAAACTTAACCGTGACCATGCCCTCATGCAGAGCCCATATTCACGCGTTATCGTTGCGCTCTGTCTTATGCGTGGACCGACTGTGAACAACTGGATTGACATTGAAGAGCGAAGGCTCGACAAAGCAACAATGCAATGCACTAACCCCGTTCCCAAGACAGACGAACAACTTTGGACGATATTCGAAACCTCGTTCAAAACCGCGTGGATGGATACACTCAGCAAGCAGAACGCATACCAAAAGCTGACAACCCTTCAGATGAAGGGAGATGACATTGACACGTACATATCACAATTCGAATTCCTCGCTACTGCCGCAGAATGGCATCGTGATGCCAGTGGCATGGTTGAATTCTTTTGCCATGGCCTCACTGAGCAGCTGCTCCGTGCCTGTATTCTATGCACCACACCTCCAGAAACCATGACTGAATGGCAGGACGCTGCTCGCGCTGAGGCGCAGCGTGCATGCATCCTTACTAGCTGTCTACAGGCTCACAGCATCAAAACTACCCATAAATCGGACCCTGTTTTACTTACTTCAAACGTTGTCACACCCCCAACTGCCCCTGTCTCAAATGAAGTAGTCCCAATGGACATAGACACCATCTCGACTCAAATGCACATGTTCCCAACAAAACTGTCAGACGCAGACTATGCCCATTGCCAGAAGGACAGCAGATGTTTCTACTGCCAACAACTTGGCCACTTATCCAAAGAGTGCCCAAAACAACGGAAAACCACCGCTCAGATCAACAAGGTCTTGATCCCACTCCCCACCGCCCAGACCATCCTGCGTGACACTCTGACCCTTTGCCCAGAAGAACGTTTCCACCTCATCAATGGACTCACACTCGTCGATGATTACGAAGGAACCCCCGCAGTTCAGATAAATAATTTGCAACTTGCCTTGCCGCTCCCCACCTTCCCCCTGCACCTTCGCTCACCGTCTCTCACTCCTCGTTCTTCATCCCCAGACTTGTCTCGACCTCCATCGTCCCTCAATCGCCCTCGCTTCTTGTTTGCTCTGGTTGCACTCACCCTTGCCAATGGAACATCCGATTCAGCTTGCCCTTCGCCTTGTCTTCCGCCCATTTGCTTCCACTCCCCGCCTACGGTTCTCTCGCCCACCCTGTCACACCCTCTGTCGTCTGCCATGTCTCTCCGTGCATTGCACCCGCTCTCGCCGACTGTCCTCTCCACCCTTGCCCTCCCAGACGAATGCCTGCACACCCTCCCGCTCATCGATTTTCTTGATGATGATCCTGATTTTTACAATCAAGTGGTGGGCTCACATCCACGATGCTACCACTTTGTTGTAAATCCTGAGTCCAGAGGGAATCATGTGACTATGCTTAGTCAGCGATTCAAGCGTCGATACCAGAGATGAGAACTGGGGCTCTGCAGAGGAGAGGAGAGGAAAGTGGCTAAAGGCTTGTATTAAACAAGACTAGAATGAGGAATACAGGGTGTACTACTGCCCTTTAAATACTGTACAGGAAATCATATTTTTCTATGTTTTCTCTCATTTTTGTGAGCTGGCAGGAACAGAAGACGAGACTCTGAAACATACAGAATATTCTGGCAGAAAGAGAAGTGGAACCTGAAACACAGAAGCAGAATTGGGAACATTCCAGAAACAGGACATGAAATGTGAAGCAGAGACCTTTCCAAGCTGATTGTTGGGGAGACTGATTATCTGTGATAATTGATGGCACGATCAGATTGTGACACTGATGGCGATCTCCTCACAATGCACCCACCGCTCTCCCCAACAACGATCCGCTCTTGTATCGGGGACGATACCACCCTTGTCAGGGGGGTAAAAACCTCGTCCACCTCATTTTCAACACTGCAAAACGATCCCCCACATCCAAACGCCACACGTTACACCCCTCTCTTTCTCTCACGCGCCTGTGAACTACCCCAAGATCCAGACGAAGTCCAACCGACAACACCACGACCTCAAACCCTAGCCATGTCACACAAAGGTACTCACATGCGCCGCAAAGCAATTGTCCCTTCGAACCACCCCTTACACGCACACGCCCGAGAAAAACATGCCCTGGAATATGATGGCAACAATGAAGCTCCCCACAAAAAACCAACCGCGCAACTCATGACACGAACCACACCACTACCCCGATTCCAGAGGTATCGACCATGCTCAAAGCCCTCAAAACACCAGCCACCCAAAAACCTCAAAATGCTGACACCTAACACAAGCCCAGACCGGAAACCGGCAACCACAGATGAAGCTGAAAATTCAACTTACGACACTGTATTGCAGCATCTCAAGTTCTGCTACCGCCCACAGGCCAGGGAATAAGAATACCCCCTGAACCCATTTCCCCTTACAGTTAGGGAACGAGCAGTCTCGACTCATCAAAACGTTATTGGCCTATCGGCAAGCCCAAGATCAATGAAACCTAGATTTGGGGATGAATCGATCAAGAAGGGGGCATATGTCACAATCACCAAATTGTGCCATCAGTCAATTCTAGAATTAGCTGCGGAAGTTCTCATATTCTCGTGTTTCAAGATTCTTCCATGTTCTGAATTCTCGTGTTTCAGAAATTCCCGTTTCTCTTTGGAAAACTTACTTACAAAAGTCATGTGACTCGGATGGTGCCATATGCTGACTGTGGACTGTGCTTTGAGGAGAAATTTGGAGAAAATCACAGAAAATAAAGAAGAGGCATTTAGTATAAAAGACCTGTAGTGTAGACTGTGTTTCAACATTCTAGTCTTGTTTTCCGTTGTGAATCTACTGCTTTGACTATTCCCTTGCTCAAGGCAAGGCGTCTTACATAACTGACCCTGACTGCAACCCGGAATAGTGCCCGGGCCCTGCACGTTTCCCAAACACGACCAACTTGGTACCAGCCTGAGCTCTGATCATGAAACTACATGCATTCCATGCCTGAGTGTTCAGTAAGCATAACCAACATGACATATGTGACACCAAAAAGTGGAGAGGGTGGCAAGGAGGGAGGTGCAAACTTGGAGGCCGCCAACAGACTCAGAGTCACACTCAGGGTGTCATTTACCTGCACTTGGTCGTGTTATTGCTTGCCATTTGATTGTGATTATGAACCTGGGTCTGTGCTATTGAGCACAATGTACAGTGTTCAATCAACTCAAACATGTGAGAGAGGGAAAAGGTAGATTTCTGCTGGAGCCGGGAATTGATCTGTAAGCAAAAATTCTTGGAATAAAACCTGAATAAAATTTGTGTGACAATATATTTAAAGTTTATAGATCACATGACAGCTGCAACAGGGCGCATTTCGGGACATGTGATTTAGAAACTTTAAATCTTTCCCTAATATTTGTCACACATAAATGTTTTGAGTCTTAATTAAGTCTTATTTCAAGATTTTTTACTTGAAGATCAATTCCCGGTTCCAGTGATATTTCGGGAGAATGAATACACTTGTTTGATCACGTGACGCTGTTACCTGTGGCCCCTTCTTCCGCAACAATGGATACCCAATGGTCCGTCTGCTGTAAAACCCTCGTTTGCAACATTACTGGACTGATTGACCGAATAATTCTCACCGCTGCTCTCCACTGGCAATCAGCAATCGTCCAGTTTCCCTTCCGAGTTCTGCTGGACCGCTTCCTTCGATGGACTCTCCTAGGTGTGTCCAGTGCCTTCGATTTCTATCAGCCAATTGACTACGTACTATTACTGATCTTCAATTAGCATTCGCCCGCCCACCCTACCTGTTGGCCCATCCTCTGGTGATGCCTCACATATCAATGAGACTGCTCAAGGTCGCCACGATAAAGGAAAGAAGTCACTATGCAGTCAAGGTGCGTTTTTTTAGCACCCCGTGCCAGTGGTGACTGCAGCGAGTACTGAATTTACGCGACAGACGAGAGTCACAGACCTGCAACAACCGCCAGTATTCTCCCAGACGATGTCTTGCTCGAAATATTCGATTTCTATCGAAAGAATCACAACAGTGTCCTCCAACTTATATGGAAGTGGCACATACTTGCGCATGTGTGTCAAAGATGGCGACAAGTTATATTTGCGTCACCACACCGTCTCAGTCTCAAAATTCTCTGCACATATGGAACTCCTGTCAGAAAGAACCTCAGTATTTGGCCGCCCTTTCCTATCGTTATGGACTATCGCTATTCCAGGAGACACCTGACACTTGACGATGAAGACGATGCCATTGCTGCACTGGGGCACCCCGATCGTATATGTTATCTCGGGCTTGACATAACAAACCCACAGTTGGGAAAGCTCGCCATGGTGATGCAGCAGCCATTTCCGATGTTGACGCATCTCCACGTTGTTTCGAAGGACGGAAATGCGCCGGTCCTTTCCGATGAATTCATTGGGAAAACTGCACCATGTTTACAGGAAGTCGATTTCCACGGCATTCCCTTCCCGACATTGCCATCGCTTCTTTTATCCACCAGTCACCTCGTCAAGCTCCGCCTTTACAATATACCCCCGACTGGTTACATTTCACCCGAGGTGATGGTTGCGTGCTTGGCAGGGCTACCCAGTCTCCAAAAATTCATTATTGGATTCCAATTAGCTACCCGCCCGGATCGACTACACCCGCCTCCCATAACACGCACTGTCCTTCCCGCTCTCACCTCCTTTGAATTCAAGGGTGCTAATGAGTATGTGGAGGACCTTGTTTCCCGAATCGACGGCCCTCACCTGGGCCGGCTCTACATACATTACTTGAATCAGATTGTCGACCTTCAAGTTGCGCAACTCTCCAAGTTCATCGATCGCTCAGTAGGCCCGGAGATAACCCAATACAAGCACGCGCAAGTTGGCTTCATCAGTGGCTGGGCCACCTTCACCATGTATCGTTCTGCAAACCAACAATCTTCGGATCCCCGGCACTCCGCCACGACTGTCATTTCATGCAAAGGGATTGATTGGCAAGTTTTCCACGTGGCCCAGATGCTCAGCCATTTTTCCGCTATACTCTCCAACATCGTCCATCTCGATCTCGAGGCCCAGCTCGAGGAGGACCACCCAGAGGGTAGGGACGATGTTGAATGGCTACACTTCCTCCGCCAATTCTCCACTGTGAAGGTGCTGCGTGTATCTTATGAAATCGCAAAATATGTTGCTCTTGCACTGGAAGACATCACGGTGGAGACCGTCGCCGGAGCATTACCATCCCTTGACTCGATTTATTTAGAGGGTCAGCCCGCATCATCAGTTGAGAAGTTCGTCGCTGTCCGCCAGCTCTATGGTCGCCCTGTAACTGTCATCGAAACAGAAACGGAGTTCGATGTAAAACTTGGGTCCTTCTACGTTGATGAGAATGCTCCCTAGTACCGACTGCGTATTCTATGGCATGAGGTTTTACGATTCAACCATTCTTCTGACGCATTTAGGAAGCGAGCATATACATATATATAGATCACTTTAGTACATTTGTCACGATACGTGCTGTAACGTGCATCTGTACGGATTTTACAACGGATTTGTCGTGATTGGTCTTGGACACCGAGAGTACTGTTCGCTGTCTATGACAACACGGTGCAACCGCCGGGTTCCACACCCGAATGTTCAGCAAGAACCACAACATGATATACGCGACACCAAAAAGTGGAGAGGGAAGTAAACCCAAAGTTGCGCTCAAGGTGGCAATTATCTGCACCTGTTCGTGTATTGTTTGCTGCTTGACGATCGGAAGTGGGACCATGCATTGGTATGCCATCAATAGTCGGACATGTGGGACAAGGAGAAGACGAAGATAGACTGGTGACCAGTGACCGTCTGTATATGAAGGGTACACGTTAAACGTTAAACGTTAAACCTGTATCATATACTACTGGCCACGAGCCTTTGTCAAATCACGTCACGTGGCGGTGCTGCCTATAGGGCACGAACTTCAATTTACACCTCCCAGCAGCCGAACAGGGTTGCGACATATGAGCTGCCAGTGGTGGGCCTTCGTCTAATTAAGGCCTAATTCTTTATCTGCGTTATCAATAGATACTCAGAGGTCTGTCTGCTATAAAACTTTCGTTTGCCATACCAAACTAATTGACCGAATCGTTCTCACCACTACTCCAATCAGCGATTCTCCAGCCTCCCTTCCGAGTCCTGCTGGACCGCTTCTATCGGTCGACTCTCCTAGGTGTGTCCAGTGCTTTCATTTACTATCGGCCAATTGACTAGCTAATCTTCAATCAGCGTTCGTCCGCTCTCCCTACCTGGTGACCCATCTGGTGATGCCACGCATGTTGATGAGACTGCTCAAGGTCGCCACGAGCAAGTAAAGACGTTACTATGCTGTCAAGGTGTGTCCTTTAGCACCCTGCGGTCATTGCAACGAGTACTGACTTTGCGCAACACAGGCAAGAGTCACAGACCCACACCGACCGCCAGTGTTCTCCCAGACGAACATCTCACTCGAAATATTTGATTTCTATCGAAAGAATCACAACGATGTTGTATGGAAATGGCACATACCTGCGCATATATGTCAACGATGGCGACAAGTTGTATTTGCGTCACCACACCGTCTCGATCTCAAAATTCTCTGCACATATGGGACTCTTGTCAGGAAGCGTCTCTGTATCTGGCCACCCTTGCCTATCGTTATGGACTATCTTCAGCCCAAGAGACACTTGACACTTGACAACAAAGACAATGCCATTGCTGCACTTGAGCACCCGGATCGTGTATGTTATGTCGGACTTGACATAGCAGGTCCGCAGTTGAGAAAGATCGCCGCGGTGATGCAACAGCCATTTTCGGTGCTGACGCACCTTTATGTTGTCTCGAAGGATGGAGACGCACCAGTCCTTCCGTCTGGATTCCTCGGAAGATCTGCACCAAGAAATATATTTCCACGGTATTCCCTTCCCGGCATTTCCATCGCTCCTGTTGTCCGCCAATGACATCGTCAAGCTCCACCTTTTCGATATACCCCCCGAGTGGTTACATTTCACCCAGGGAGATGGTCGCGTGCTTGGCCGGGCTACCCAGTCTCCAAAACTTTATCATTGGATTTCGATCGGCTACCCCCCACCCTGATCGAATACACTCGCCTCCTATAACGCGCACCGTCCTTCCCGTTCTCAGCTCCTTTGAATTACAGGGTGCTAAAGAGTATGTGGAGGACCTCGTTTCCCGAATCGACGCCCCTCAATTGGACCGGCTCTACATACATTACTTGCATTACTTTGTTACCCAAGTTACGCAACTCTCCAAGTTCATCGATTGCTCAGTAGGTCCTGAGTTGACTTTATTCAAGCACGCGCAACTTGGCTTGATCAGCGAGCATGCCACCCTCACCATATATCGTTCTGCCAAGCATTCATCTTTGGATCACCGGTACTCCGCTATGACTGGCATCTCGCACCCGGAGATCCGTTGGCGGGTTTTCTCCATGGCCTATATGATCCGCTATTTTTCCACTATCCTCTCCAATGTGGTTCATCTCGATCTCGAGGCCCAACTCGAGGAACCCCATCCAGAGGGTAGGGACGCCGTTGGTTGGCTATGCTTTCTCCAACGATTCCCCACCGTGAAGGTGCTGCGTGTATCTCATGAAATCGCAAGGCATGTCGCTCTTGCACTGGAAGACATCACAGTGGAGACCGTCGCCGAATCATTGCCATCCCTTGTCTCGATTGACTTAGAGGGCCAACCGGCGTCATCAATTGAGAAGTTCGTTGCTGTCCGCCGGCTCTATGGTCACCCTGTAACTTTCATCGAAACAAAGATGGAGTTTGATGAAAGACTCGGGTCCTACTACGTTGATGAATAAAGAATGTTCCGTACTAGTTGTGTACTCTATGGCCCGATGCTTTACAATTCAACCTTTCTGTTGAGCCGTAATACTTACTATAAGGCTCATTACGTAGGAATGACAGTACAATTAGTTATGCTATACACGTAATTCGGAGTATTTAGTCATACGGTATACGTACAGAATCCCCTTAAGGGATTATTCCGAGTCCACCGGTGATTAGACATTAGGCGACACTGAAAACGCGATATTGTGGACGCCTCTACTGGTGAGGTTATGGGACGCGGGAAAGGAATTTAAACGACGAAGAAGTGGTTTGCGAGCGAACGCTGACGACGAGAGAGTGCCCGGATATGAGAAGGGGCAGGAAAGATTACATTTTTAGGGGCTCGCATTTGAGCCATTTATACTACTCATACATGTACAGTACTAGTAAAGTAAGCCGACGATTCTGTGACGCGGACGTAGCGTCATTTTGCTGCAATAAGAACACCTGAGACGGACGAGCTTGGTACAGTAAGTCCCACACATATTCATACATGCAAACACAGCGCGACATACGCGCAAACGATCGCAAACGATACACGCACCGAAACACAGAGAACGAGAAGGCACACTCAATTCATCACACCCCCGCAAGCTCGACGCAGTCCGAGGGTGTTAACGTGTGCCACTACCTTCCACTTAGGTAGGGCTTTTGTAAGGATGTCTGCAACCATATCTTCAGTAGGACAATACAGAAGCTTGATGGCGCCGCTAGCGACAGTCTGCCGGACAAAATGATAGCGAAGGTCGATATGTTTGGTTCGCGCGTGGTAATTGTCGTCAGTTGCAAGCTTCAAGGCGGCTTGATTGTCACAATAGAGAGGTGTCGGAATGATGAGGGTAGGAAAAAGCTCGCCTAAGAGTTTGCACAACCAAATCGCCTCCTTCGCTGCATGCGTCGCTGCGACGTACTCCGCTTCTGCTGTAGAAAGAGTCACCAGCTCTTGCTTCCTCGAACTCCAAGAGATTGCGCCGCCGTCAATAAGAAAAGCGTACCCCGACATAGCGTGACGATGCTCCTGCGTCGCGCCGTCTGCGTCTGTGAAACCCTCCAAACCGTGTCGCTCGCCGCCGTAAGTCAACTTGAACGTCTTCGTACCGGCAAGGTAACGAAAGACCCGCTTCACTGCTTCCCTGTTACGATTCTCGTCTTTCTGTACGATAGGTCTTATCTGTTTATCTGTCTTATCTCGCGTTCGCGTGTACGTTTACCTATGTCCCACTTCGATTCGGTCCTCGCCTCTTATCTCGCACCAACCCCATGACCGCAGGGAAGCCGGGGCTGTGACTTCTAGGGCCCGCTGACGTCATTGGAGCCCCGCGTACCCCCGCGGGATTCCCTTGTACCTCTTACAGACTTCCCCTTTGCACTTCCTTATTAGCTCGCTGGGGCCAGTACCTCAGGATCGCGTCATATGTTTGTACTTCACAAACAACCTGTAGTAGTATATAAGTTACGCTCTACCTAGCTTGTACGGTAGACTTGACTTCTTGTGTAATACCACAATCGTCTTTGCCTCACAAACGACTTTGACTCGCCCTTGCGCTTGAGTCCCTCTTCGCTCGCCTTTTCGCTTGAGCCTCGAACTTCCGCTAATATCCTTGTGTCCCTGGGAGACCAAGTGATACTTGTTCATCACCGAACTAAACCTTAGCCGGTTCACGCCTAGCCGATCCCGTTGACTTATCGAAGTACACGTCGTACTTAACGCCCCTGTGGTGGCGTTACATTCCCAGTGAGCGGTGCCCGGATTGCTGAGGAACTGCGAAAGGGCCGATACCGCAAACGCGATATCCGGGCGGGTGGTGACGGCGGCGTACATGAGACTGCCTATGGCCTCTCGGTACGGAGTCTTCTTCATCTGTGTGGTTTCTTCGGGGCTGTTAGGTGATTGGTCCTTGGAATAGACAAGTCCAGGGACCATAGGGCTTCCGTGCGGCTTAGCGTCAGTCATAGAAAAACGAGCGAGAATGGAGTCGATGTAGGCTGTCTGAGAAAGGGAGATGGTGCGAGCGGTTCGGTCACACGTAACTTTGATGCCCAAGAGCCAGTGAAGAGGCCCTAAATCTGTAAGGGCATAGCAAGCGTTAATCTTGGTTTTGTACAGCGCGACCAGCTCACCCGAGCTGCCCGTGAAGATACAGTCGTCGACATGCACAGCCAAGATCAAGATGTCAGTGCCGATGCGGGCGAAGAATACCCCCAGATCTGCCTGGCTAACAGAGAATCCGAGGTTAGCGAGTGCACGCGAAAGTGTATCGTACCACTTCCGCCCCGCCTGCTTCAGCCCGTAAAGCGACTTGTGAAGTCGCTTCACCGTACTCCCATCGCTGTCATAACCAGGTGGCGAATACATATAAATTTCTTCGTTCTCATCCAGTTCGCCGTTGAGATACGTGCCGTTGAAGTTGAAGCTTTCGATGTCCCAATCGAAGCGCGCGGCGACGGAGAGAATAACGCGAAAGCTGGTTAGCTTAGCGACGGGGGAGAATGTGACGAAATAATCGACGCCGTATACCTGCGTAAAGCCGCGAGCGACGAGTCGAGCTTTGTATTTGTCGACGCTCCCGTCAGCCTTGCGCTTCACGCGGAAGACCCACTTCGAGCTGACAATGTTCTTGCCCGATGGATGCGGCACAGTGATCCAAGTGCCCGCCCTCTCGAGGGTCGCCAACTCGCGGTCCATCGCCTCCTTCCAGCGAGGCCAGTCGGAGCGAGACTGCGCTTCAGCTAGCGTCCTCGGGTCGGCTTCCGCGTCCAAAATGGCGGCGCCGATGATGTCGTCGCATCCTGCACTGAACACATAGTCAGAAAATTCTTCACCCGTGGTACCCTCTCCAGCCTCCAACCGCCTCATGTACTTGGAGAAAGCGGGCAAGCGCGAAGACCTGCGCGGCATCACGAACGGAGGCGGCTCAGCCCACCGCCTTCTCAGTGCCTGCAGCGGTCCTCCTTCGTCTTGCTGCGCTTCTTCTCCTTGAGGCGTAGCTGGAAGAGGCGTTAGTGGTGACAATGACATAGGAGGGAGCGCAGTTGTAGACGGGAGAGTGGGAGTGTGTGGTGCTGCCGAAGTGGATGGTGCAGGTCCTTGCTGTGTAGCAGGTGGATGCGTCAGTGGTGGCCGTACGGATGGTGGAGGAGCTGGTGGTGCTGGTGGTGCAGGAGGAGCTGGTGGAGGTGGTGCTGGTGGAGCCGGTGGCGGAGCTGCCGCAGGCTGCGCGGTACGAGTGGCAGATGCGTAGCTCGGCGGCGGTGAACGGAGGGTGACAGTCAGTGGCACGAACTTCACGTCGCGCTCGATAGAGATGTGCTTCGTGTTCGGCCAGTAGATACGGTGGGTGTGCGTGCTATCCGCGTCATAACCTACCCATCGCGCCTGAGTAGAACACGCGTCAAGCTTCGAGCCCTTCGAAGTGTGCACCCAGACATATTGCCCCCACTCAGGCAAGCTCCCTAGATCAGGCTTCTGACCGTACAGCCGCTCATAAGGTGTAACGTTGACGAGAACCCGAGTGATGGTGCGATTCTTCAGCCAGACTGCGTAATTGATCGCCTCACCCCAGAGGTTCTTCGGCAATTCGGCCTGGTGCAACATCGCGCGGACACGCTCGAGGAGCCGGCGGTTGAGCGACTCAGCCACGCCGTTATGCTGCGGCGTGTCGTGGGTAGTGAGCATACGCTCAGTGCCTTGCTCTCGAAGAAAGTTGGTGAAATCGCGGCCGGTATACTCACCGCCGCGATCAGACCTAAGACACTTGATCTGCATGCCGTGCTGAGTCTTCGCCCAGGCCGCGTACGCCTTGTAAGCATCCAGAGTCTCATCCTTAGTACGCAAGACCTCAAGCCGAGTATACCGGGAGTAATCGTCAGTGAAAGTCACATAGTATTTGCGACCTCCGAGACTTAGAACAGGCGACGGCCCCCAGACATCAGAATGCACCTCAGCACCAAAAGTATCGGCTAGCGGAGCCTCATGCTCTTTGCGAATGGTCTTGCGGGTCGCCTTAGCATGCTCACACGAGTCGCAGGTAAATGGCGGGAAATCGTCCACCAGATGTAAACCAGACACAGCATTAGTACGAATAAGAGTGCGGATGGCGTCCGCAGAAATGTGTCCAAGCCTGCGATGAAGCGTGAGAATGTCCACATATTCGGGCGATGCCGCAGCCAGAAGCGAGTGTTCCACTTTGTACAACCCGTTGGCGCTAGCGGGTATGCTGCCGATAATCTGATCTCCTCTCTTGATCTTGCACGATCCGTTCTCGAACTGCACAGTACAACCGGCGTTAACGATACAGCCGATCGACACAACCATGAGGCCCATCTGCGGCGCATACAAGACGTCACGCAACAACACCTTGGTTGACGTCGCGCCGTTCGGCACCTCTATCTGGATGTCTCCCGCGCCGACTGCATGGAAGACGCGGTTGTTCGCTGCAGTGATAGGACGAGCGGGGATCTCGCGGTACGTGACAAAACGCTCACGGTACGGGGTCATATGACGAGATGCCCAGGAATCGTACAGCTCCGTCTCTACGCTCGCAATTTCATCGGCCGCCATCGCTGGGATCAGAGGTGCGTCATCATCATCCTCCCTGGCCTCTGTGATTGCGGCCCATGCCTCGATGTCTGCGCTGCCACTTCCACTTCCTCCCTGCTCGGCACCGGCGGCGGCATCACCACTTGTGCCGCTCTGCCTCGCGCTTCGTCCTCGTCCTCTGCCGCCACGCTTCTTCGGCCCCTGGCCTTCCTTGCCGCCACCTTTCGCCCAGCAATCGGCTATAACGTGGCCGCGCTTCTTGCAATTGAAGCATTCGACATCACGCTTCTTCCGGACGTCCGCGGCAAAGGCTTCATCATGGGCCTTGCCACCACTTAAGGTGCGTCGGTCATATTCGTCTGTGGCGAGCTTAGTGACTATAGCAGGAGTAGGAGTGGTGCCGCTCATCTCGGCGGCAGCTGCTATCGAGGTCAAAGTCGACTGGTACGACGACGGCAGCGATCCCATCAGGATCGACGCGTACTCATCGTCGGGCACGGACTTGCCCATCGCCGCAAGCTGTTGGTGCAAGTTAGCCAACCTCTCAAAGTGCTCGCGCACGCTGTCCTCCTCAGCGCAGCGCGTCGTCTGAAGTCGCATTCTCAGATCCACCAAGATAAGGGTGGTGCGTCCTTCATACAGCTTCTTCAATGCGTCCCACACGTCTTTCGCAGTTGCACCAGTCTTGACATTATTGAAGACGGTGTCAGGGATAGATACAGCGATCAGCTGCTTGACAGCGGCTTGATCCAGACGCCACCGCACGGCTGGACTCAACCCGTTGACATTGCCAGCGGCCGTATACGTAGCGGTTATTGACGCTTCAGTAAGGTGCTTGGATAGGCCACGCGAATCGATGGCCCACAGCATTCTATCACGGTACGTCACCCAGTTGGAGCCGTCCGTGACCAACTTCGTAACCATTGTTCTCAAGTCATCAGTCATGTCGAGCGAATATTTGCTTCTAGACAATATAGTGTGGCGTACGCTCAGGGGTTTATGCAATAGGGGCTGGTGGTGTTTTATTTAACAGCGGGCAGGGCCCATAACCTGGTGAGGTTATGGGACGCGGGAAAGGAATTTAAACGACGAAGAAGTGGTTTGCGAGCGAACGCTGACGACGAGAGAGTGCCCGGATATGAGAAGGGGCAGGAAAGATTACATTTTTAGGGGCTCGCATTTGAGCCATTTATACTACTCATACATGTACAGTACTAGTAAAGTAAGCCGACGATTCTGTGACGCGGACGTAGCGTCATTTTGCTGCAATAAGAACACCCGAGACGGACGAGCTTGGTACAGTAAGTCCCACACATATTCATACATGCAAACACAGCGCGACATACGCGCAAACGATCGCAAACGATACACACACCGAAACACAGAGAACGAGAAGGCACACTCAATTCATCATCTACTCATCACTTTTCCCCAAACGGACATGGGTGGACCATAGAGTATATAAATCCTACTATAGGAGCGAGTACCAATACACATCTCTCTCCACCCCACTCTGAGCTTCCTCTGCTTCACTCTAAGCCTTGTCTAAGCTCTCTACACAGGTAAGGGTCTACCTGTACACTGCGTGCATTGCTGCGCAACAGGTTATGGGCCCTGCCATAAGTCGCTTTGCGCCTTCATTGGCTGCAACGACGGTGGGTTACCTTTAGTACCTGCAGTGGGGTTGTCGCCTTCATTGGCTGACACTAGTCTCCTCCACTATGGGGAGACTATGACAGTATGTCGCCTTTAATGGCAGACATTAGTCTCCTTATAAGGGGAGACTATGCCGGTTTATTTTTCTGTTATTAGTCGCATACGGTGCTGACTACTCTCTATTCAGAAACCTATTATCAAACATGTCGACTCTTACTACTCTTGTCCCCGTCCTTGACGGCAACAACTATCAAATTTGGGCTAAGCAAATGGAGGCTTTCTTGAAGTCTTCTGCGCTGTGGGATGTAGTGTCTGGGAGGCGTGGTGCCCCCAGCGCTGTAGATGAAGACAAGTCCACTGAAAAGGAGCTTGAAGCGTACAACGCTTGGGCTACTGATGATGATCGTGCCCTTGGCTCGATTGTGCTGCGCCTTTCACCGGCTATTCAACGCCAGGTTGAAAAATATGCGACTTCTCGCTTGGTTTGGGATCATCTCAAGTCCCAGTATGGGGGCGTTAGTGCTGCTAACGTCTACCAGGACTTCAAGCGTGCCATGACGTTCTGTCTGGACTACGCCAAGCATCCTGGCCCCCAGATCGATGAGCTTGCAACGATTTACGACCACCTTTCTGCCAACTCTGCCAAAGTACCCGACGGCCTTCAGGCCATGATGCTTCTTTCGAAGCTACCTGCCAAATGGGAGTCATCCCTTGTCCCTATCCTCATGTCGGGCACTACGGCAAAGAAGCTTACTTTGACCGACATCCGTACTGCAGCGGTCAATCAGTGGGAAATCGAGCGTACAAAAGGCCAGTCCTCTAACAAGGAATCGGCCAACAAGTTGTCGGCGGTCAAGCGCAAGCGTAACGACCCCGACTTCCAGCAGCAGCAAGGCTCTTCGGGCCAGCAGAACAAGAAGCGCGGTAATCAACAGCAGCAGCAGCAGCAGCCCCAGCAGCAGGGAGGGAACCATCGCCAGCGTAGTAAACGCGCCGGCAAGAAGTTCAAGAAGCAACATACGCAAGGGCATACGCACATTGCCGATGTTGCGGCGCTCCCAGCGCCAACCTCTACGACCATTGCGCATATCTCGCCTTCTGGGCTCGAGCAGCGCATTTCCTCCGCTCCTCCTGCGAAGAAGCACGTCCCAGGACACTATAAGACCTTCAATAAGGCTCTGGACGTCACCCAGGCCTTAGAAACTCCTGGTACAGTACAGACAGTAAAGACGCTTGAGCAACGTCTTGGGCAGATGGTCGCGGATTCTCCGTGGACCAAGAACCCGAACACCTTCGCAGAGGACTGGGAAATGTCAGATGAGGATGAGGACCTCCCTACAGGCTGCAGTGCGCCCATTAATTCGCCTCCAGATACTCCTAAACTGACCTTGACCCCTTTAGTCTCGCCTGCTGAACAAGAGGCACGTAAAGACAAGGGCAAGGAGCCCATTCGCACGGTTGAGCCTATCGAAGAATGCCCAGATAGTCCTACTGCGGTTGAAATAACCAAAATGTGGGAAGGCTTTCATAAGAAGGCGGCAGTACGTGCCCCCTCCCCAGATATTTCTCTGGATTGGGGAAGCGAAGCGGACAATGATGACAATGTCTACAACGACTTCGCTGATACAGTCGGACAAGATGACTTTACTCCCTATGAGGACGGGTTAGTAACTTTCCCTCCCCAAATAAGCGAATCTGACCACCCTACAGTGCTACTGGAGACGGCGCTGACTGGCGCTTCTAGAAATAGTAGTTACAGTGCACTTCTAAATAAATTCGTAAATAGCGCTAATCTATGCGCTCATGGTCTTGATTTCGCTTTATGCTCGAAATGTAAGGGAAAGAAAAGTCAAACAGAGCGAGAACCTACTTGGTTACTTGACTCTGGTGCGTTGGCACACTTTACAAACAATAAACTGGACTTTATAAGTTATACCCCCCTTTCACAAAAACCTATGGTAAAGACGGCAGCCCATGCTCTTTATATACAAGGCAAAGGCTCAGTCTTACTAAAGCATTCTGTGGAACACAATGGCATTAAAACAGAGCGTATTACACGCATATATCCTGTCTTTCATATACCACAGATGACAACTAAGCTATTGTCCATGGGGGAGTTTCTTCAACAGGGATTGCGCGTTCATGGGGATTCGCAGCATATATCTCTATTCTATAAGGGCAGTACAACGCCCATATTACAAACAAAACCCCTAGCAGATGGTCAGACACTTTACTGGCTTGATGCCGAAGTCATGCAAGTAAAAAATGTACATGAAGCCCATAGTACAATCTATAATGCTGACTACGACATTTGGCATAGACGTCTAGGACACCCTTCGAAGGAAGTACTACGTCGTGCCAAGGATCACACTAAGGGATTCCCTAAGGACCTTAAATATCCTTCTGAGACACCCATATGTCCTGGTTGCGCTCAAGGGAAAATGCCTGCTTCAACGCATAAACCCTCTGAGACGTGTGCTAAGAAGCCTTTTGAAAAGATTCATTCCGATCTTAAGAGCTTCCCAGTTGACTCGTACCACAAATATAAATACTTCATTAGTTTCTTTGACGACTTTTCCTCCTATGCGTGGGTCGTGCTATTACGCACCAAAGCACAGGCCATCAATGTGTTAAGGCAGTTTGTTGCCATGGTCAAAAATCAGCATAACGCCACCATTAAACAGTGGATGTCTGACGCTGGAGGAGAATACAAGTCTGACGAGTTTACTAAGGTACTGAAAGATATGGGCATTACTATCCTACAAAGTGCACCGCATACTCCCCAACAAAATGGTCGTGCTGAACGCTTTATGCGTACTTGTATGGATAAGGCTCAGGCTATGCGCCTTGAAGCCTGTCTCCCTCAATCCTGGTGGGAATTTGCGGTCCTACATGCAGTACATTGCTATAATAGGACTCCTATAAGTCGCCTTAATTGGCAGACACCCTATATGAGCTTGCATGGTGAAGCACCTAGTCTTTCACACTTACGAGTGTTTGGATGTGGCGCATATGTGCACATACCAGAAGATCGCAGATCGAACAAACTTGACCCCAAAAGTGAACAAATGATCTATATTGGTCACACTGAGGGCATAAAAGCATATAAATTCATGCGGATCAAAAACAACACAGTGTTCACCAGCACTACTGCATTATTTGATGAGACCGTATACCCTAAGTGCGAAACACAAAGGGTGCGGGGTACAACCCGCATAAATGAGCCAGTAGAGAATCAACCTCCTATGGAGGATGAACCATCACCTACACAGCCCATTCCAAGTGGTTTTGACGATGATATGCCTACTCATCGTTCCCCTAAACAGAGGCAAAATAGGGAGGATGCGCCAGACCACGACGGCGGATCTGTGGAACCAGAGGAACCAGAAGCGCAACAGCCTCCGCCTCCTGCGCCAGAACCAGCACTACCATGACGGTCTGCGCGCTTGAGGAAAGTACCTACTCGTCCTGGCAACGTCTATGGGGAAGACAGGCACCCCACAAACATAACTAAAGACGTTGAACGGAGTAGCAAGTGGAAAGAAATGGTTGGAAGACAGCCTGGTCGCTCCAGAGCTGATAGTACACCAGGGCAAAGGCAGATTCCAGGAGGATTTCCTGAGACAAACCCTGACCCTCCACCTGCTGAGAGTGAAGCTCCGCCAGAACCCTCAGAGGATGAAGTAGATGATTTATTGTCACGCCTTGCTCAGGAAGGGGGAGTAAAATTCCTAGATCATCTGCTTGCCAAGGCAGTTCCATCTAATGATCTGGAACCACTGGACACTTCTAATATACGGGAGTGGACCTATAAAGATATAATACGCATGCCTGCAGCACAACAAAAGGAATGGAAGACTGCTTGTCGCGAGGAACTAGAGGCACTTCGCAGACGTAATGTCTTTGAGCTTGTGGAACCCCCTAAAGGGAGGAAAATAATAAAAAATAGATGGGTCTTTGATCAAAAGACTGATGGTTGCAAGAAAGCCCAGCTTGTTGCCAAAGGCTTTTCTCAGGTTGAAGGCGTTGACTATGATGAAATATTCTCACCAGTAGTGTGCTTTGAGACTGTCCGGATGATGCTCGCGCTTGCAGCGCTAGAGGATTGGCACATCACTGGACTAGATGTTAAAACTGCCTTCCTATATGGAGAGCTCGATGAAGAGCTATACATGGAACAACCTGAGGGCTTCAAAGCCAAAGGGCATGAAAACAAAGTACTGCAACTAAAACGCGCCATTTATGGACTTAAACAAGCTGCTCTAGCATGGTGGAAAGCGCTGGATAAGTCCATGGCTGCGATGGGCTGCAAAAGGCTATTATCTGACTCAGGACTCTTTACCCATAGAGGAAAGAGTGGCGCCCTTGTAGTGATCATTGTCTATGTTGATGATGTGATCTTTATGGGATCAGACAAAGCCCTTCTAAATGAGCTTAAGAATAGGTTCATGGAGGCTTGGGAATGTCGTGACTTAGGTGATGCAAAGGAATTCTTGCGTATGCGCATTCAGCGGAAACATGGAAAGATCTTTTTAGATCAAACCGCTTACTTAGAAAAGGTGCTGCAATGCTTTGGACTCGCAGATGCAAAAGCAACTGCGACTCCACTTCCTGAAGGGTACCAACCTGTACCTAATAATTCACCAGTCAACCCAAGCGTCAGGAGCAAATACCAGCAAGTTATAGGTTCACTCCTATACATAATGCTTGGGACTCGTCCTGACATCGCCTATGCAGTTGTTAAACTATCACAATTCGCTGCAAACCCCTCAGAGGACCATTTAAACAGAGCACTCTATATCTGTCGCTATTTGCTCGGGACTTCTTCATACTCTTTGGTGTATGATGGAAGATCAAATGGAGGCTTAATTGCCTATGCAGACTCTGACTGGGCTTCAAACCCAGATAATAGGCGATCTACCACAGGTTATATGGTTAAACTGGCTAATGGGATATTCAGTTGGAATTCTAGAGCGCAAAAGACAGTCGCATTATCTTCCACTGAAGCTGAATATATGTCGCTGTCGGATACTAGCAGACAATTAGTTTGGATAAAGTCACTCTTTACTGAGCTTGGCATCAAACTAAGCCCAATACCACTCTGCGGTGATAATCAGGGGTCCATCTTTATGGCCTCAAACCCTGTCCAAGAGAAGCGTATTAAACATATTGATATACGCTATCACTACATAAGAGAAGTAGTGAAGGACAAGAAAATAGAACTATTCTTTATAGATGGTTCAGAAAATCCCGCAGATATGTTTACCAAGAACCTAGGGCATATTAAGTTCGAAAAATTCAGAAGTCAGTTAGGACTTGAGTTTTACTTGTCCAACTAAGTCACAAGGCAACAAACTTGGCCTTGAGACAAGCCTGAAAATTCCATTAATACTATGGAAGGTATATCGAGCGACGCTTGAAGACATTGTCTTCCGCATACATAGATTCTTCTTAACCAGAGAATCACAACATTTCTGCTTGTTATACCAAAAATCGGCCCAATGAACTGTAATAGTTCAAAAGCTGAAATGGGATGGTGAAGAGAACTCGGTCTCGAAACCGCTCTCATGGTTCTGAGATAGACCCCCTTCTAATCATGGCTAGAATATTAATTCGCCTTACACACTTGCTTAGAGCGCTTAGTAGCTGCACTTAGCAAGGGGGAGTGTTGAGCCGTAATACTTACTATAAGGCTCATTACGTAGGAATGACAGTACAATTAGTTATGCTATACACGTAATTCGGAGTATTTAGTCATACGGTATACGTACAGAATCCCCTTAAGGGATTATTCCAAGTCCACCGATGATTAGATATTAGGCGACACTGAAAACGCGATATTGTGGACGCCTCTACTCATCACTTTTCCCCAAACGGACATGGGTGGACCATAGAGTATATAAATCCTACTATAGGAGCGAGTACCAATACACATCTCTCTCCACCCCACTCTGAGCTTCCTCTGCTTCACTCTAAGCCTCGTCTAAGCTCTCTACACAGGTAAGGGTCTACCTGTACACTGTGTGCATTGCTGCGCAACACTTTCCTCTGATGCACTTGTAAGACAACCATAGACGCAGACACACAGATATATTGCTCTGGTACATTTGTCACAATACGGACGTCTGTACGAAATTTACAACGGACCTGTCGAATAATGTCCCAAAATCGGGAAAGGGGTTTATGACGTATTATAATGATGTAATCTATAAAATATATAAATACTCGACGAACTTTTTGCTGACACATAGAATGAGTCATATTTTTTACGGTTTATGGCAAGTGTGATTGAGCTCACTTTTTGGGTTGTGTTCGATTTGTTCATGGTCGAATGCACATTGGTGACCACCCTGTAGCACATGTGAATGGAGTTGCCTGCCATACTTCTGAAACTGAAAGTTCTTTGACTGTCCACATTGATAGATGTGACATATTTCCTTCTCCATGCTCACAGATGCTCTTCACTTTTAACCTTTGTTCTTTTTGGCTGCACATAGAACACATAGAATGAAGGCCAAATGACCTGGGCTGCTTTGGGCTCAGTGTGATGCGCAGCCAGTTGCGCAGGCCCCCACAGGGCCTGTAACTTTGTAGGTTGGTTCCTTTGTAGGTCAGTTCGCTTTGGCTGGAGATGTGTCACTCAAAGTTGGCTAAGTGTTACGATTCTTGTCTCCTTGTACTGTATGCCTCATCTTTCTTCTTATCTTGCATTGTGTCCAGCTGTACTTTTACCCATGATCCGCTCTGATTTGCTTCTTGGCTTCTATCTCACACCTACCACATGACCATTAGAAAGGCCAGTTCTACAACTTTTAGAACCCACTGACATCATTTGAATTCTGCGTGTCTCTGTGGAATTCCCTTGTCTCCCCTATGGACTTCCCTTTCATCTTACCTAGTTAGCTTGCTAGGGCCAGTACCCTAGGATCGTGCCATGTGTTTGCGACTTGCAAACACCCTGTACTAGTATATAAGCCACACCCTACCTAGCTTGTATGTCATGATCACCCTATCGTGCCATCTGTTCTAGAAGAACTTCAGGAGAAATTCTCCTACTTCTCATGTTTCAGGATTCTTCTGTATTTCTAAAGTTCTCAAGTTTCAGAAAGTTCCGTCTCTATTCTGGAAGATTCTTACTTATGATCACGTGACTTGAATGGGTCAACTATGGACTGCACTTTGAAGAGATAAGCATAGAAAACCACAAAAAATAGGAAGGGCCAACTAGTATAAAAGACCTGTAGAGTAAAACTGTATTTTCCTCATCCTAGTCTTGTCTTCTGTAGCTTGTCTCTGAATTCATCACTGTTTCCATTCTCTTGTCCCTAGTCATGTGCAAGCAGTCTTACATCATCAACCGAATCCGTCGTATGCAGCCCTGGTATCAAGCCCACACCCTGCGTGTTCACCGTTGCGACTGACTCAGCATCGGGCTGAGCTCCAGATTGTGAAATTGTATGGTAGCCTTGACTTCTTGTGTAATACCACATCATTGTTGCCTCACAAACTGTTTGACTCACCATTATGCTTGAGTCCCCATCTTTGCTTGCACTTTCACTAGAGGATTGCCTTCCACTACTATCCTTGTGTCCCTGGGAGACCAAGTGATACTTGTTCACCACTGAACTGAGTCCTTACCAACTCGCACTTTGCCAATCCTGTTGACTTACTGAAGTACACATTGTACTTAATGCCCCTGTGGTGGCATTACATTAAGTCAAGTCTCTTACAGTGGCAACATCTAGTCACAGTCGAACCAAGTTCAAGCCTGAATACATTGACCATCTCAGCTCCAATGAACTATCTGACAGAATCAAAGGAGCCATGGTCTGGGCAGAAAATAACAGCGTTGAAGGATACTTCATCTTTGATCCTACAACACGATTATACCAACAGATCCATTACCTCGAAGACAAATGCCTCTGGGCCTTCATCAAATATTCTCTGAATGTAACGCCACCACAGGGGTGTTAAGTACGACGTGTACTTCGGCAAGTCAATGGGATTGGCAAGGCGTGAACTGGCTAGGGTTCAGTTTGGTGGTGAACAAGTATCACTTGGTCTCCCAGGGACACAAGGATAATAGCAGAAGTTCAAGGCTCAAGCAAAAAGGCGAGTGAAAGGAGGACTCAAGCGCAACGGCAAGTCAAGCTGGATTCGTGAGGCAAAGACGATGTGGTATTACACAAGAAGTCAAGTCTACCGTACAAGCTAGGTAGGGCGTGACTTATATACTAGTACAGGGTGTTTGTGAGGTACAAACACTTGACGCGATCCTGGGGTACTGGCCCCAGTGAGCTAACAAGGGAACATGAAGGGGAAGTCCATAGGAAGTACGAGGGAATTCCACGGGGGCACACAGGGCTCAAATGACGTCAGCAGGCTCTGGGAGTCGCAAGTCCGGCTTCCCTACGGTCATGGGGTTGGTGTGAGATAAGAGTCAAAGAATGAATTGAAGCGGGTCATAGGTAAGCATACACGTGAACACGAAGTGAGATAAGAAGGTGAACGGAATATATCGTACAGTAAGATGAAAAGCATAACACTGAATGAAGGGGCATGGTACACTACCAGACCAGTACCCCTTGTTGAAGCGCAGAACTAATGAGCAAGGTTAATAGCGAGAATGCTAGAGACAAGTAACTTCAGAGGTTGAAGGAACTCTTATACCAGTATAACTACACACCTAGAGACAAGTACTAATGTCACGATCCAACAATCGCACCATTGATTATCCCTGATAATCAGCTTCCTGAAAGAAATCTCTGATTTGATTCTGGTATTTTCTGATCCTTCTATTCTGTCTGTTTCTTCAGAATTCTTGTTTCTGCTTCTGCGTTTCAGATTCTACTTCTCCTTCTGTTAGAATAGTCCCTACTGCGCTTCCGAGAAAAACATAGAAAAACACTAGAAAAATGAATATCTCATACTTGTATTTAAGGAGCCTATAGTCCACTTGTATTCATCGTTCTAGTCTTGTCATATCCAAGCTATTGCCACCCTCTGCTCATCTCCCTTGTCTAAGAGGAGAGTCTGCCTACTGTTTCTACTGCTGCATCTGCATTGACTTGCAGAAGAGCCTGCTTACTGCTGCATCTGTTGCTGACAGAAGAGCCTACTGTTACTGCCACACCGGTGTGCTGACCTCAGCGCGACCCAGAAGTTCTCCGACTGACTGACTGACTGACTGCCACATCAGTGTGCTGACCTCAGCATGACCTGACAGTTACTTACGACTAAGTGGTATCGATACCGATCGAGAGCCCACTGCTAGGATCGTAACAACTAAGATGTCTGTGAGTAAAGGTAGTGTAGGGTAAGAGAGAAGGGACTTACACTTCAGAGGTTGAAGGAACTCTGAAGTGTGAAGGCGAAAACAGCAGTCCTTATATACAGGACACTTTGTAAGAATGGTCCGTGCGCACAGGTTGTCCAAACACAATACAGTTGGTCTGTGTGCAGGAGGGAGAAACACCATTGGAGGGCGGAATACAATAGCTGCCTAAAGCAGACAATACCGATATCTTAAGAATAAAGAACAATAAGAGTCGTATGTGACTCTATCAATAAAGATAAACAAAAGCGGTCCATACAAGTCCGGCCAAGTCCAAATCAGTCCATAAGGGACAGATACCATATTTAGTATGTGGGATGACTCAATCATATCCCACGAGACATGTGACTTTAATCAGTTGTGTCTCAACATCCCTCCATGATAGAGGCAGTCCATATTCTAGATGGTGTTTTTCTATGAGAGCCAAGAGTCGTACAGAAGTTCGGGATTGAGGTTGGATCTTTAGTCCTTTGTAAAGGACTATCTTATTGTAGAACAGATAATGTTCAATCCGAAACGGTTTCTACACCCACTCCATGATAGTCCTATAGAGGACTACTTTTTGAAGTCTGTACTTGAGTTGGAAGGTCCAACTCCTTCAGGGCTCTAAGAAGGGTCTTTCATAGTTCTCTTAGATCAGAGAACATGATGTGCTATTTACAGAACAATGTGATGTCCTTGTTGATAAACCAAGGATTGACGACCATTGACTGTGTACACAAGTTATTTCTTGTGACCCTTCTTACGCCATTCCTAGATCAGTGACCATTTTGTCAAAGGGTTCTCTGGGCAGTGACTTAGTAAGTCCATCTGCAACCATTTCCCCTGTAGGAGTACAAATCAGGTGTATGACCTTGTTTTCTACGTACTCCCTGACTACATGGTGTTTGATCAGGATGTGTTTGGACCGCCTTCCAGTGACAGGGTTTAATGCCAAGTCCACGGCACCCTTATTGTCACAATGTAGGGGAATTGGGGAGGTAACCTCATACCCTGACTCCCCTAGGAAGGTAGTGTACCACTGAGCTTGGTTAGAGGCCTCAGAGAGGCTCATGTACTCCGCTTCTGTGGTAGACTGGGCAATGGTCTTCTGCTTTCTGGTACACCATGAAATGGCTCCATTTGCAAGCAAGAAGACGTAGCCTGAGGTGGAGTGCTTTTCTTCCTGATCTCCCCAGGAAGAGTCGCAGTAGCCATGAAGGCCAGCTCCGTCATTGTCAGTCCCTCCAGCATAGCGTAACGCATAGTCCTTAGTTGTGTTAAGGTAGGCCAGGACATATTTGGCTAGGCATAAATGCTGTGGTGAGGGATTGGAAGCAAATTGACTAAGGCGCACAACAGCGAAAGATATATCAGGTCTGCTTCCTATCTGCGCATACAGCAGAGACCCAATTATCTGTTGATACTTCTTAATCTCAGAAGTAGAGGCCTGATTGTCGAATTTGATCAAGTGTGCCTTGGCGCCAGAAGGAAGAGGGGTATATACTGGGTTGGAATCTAACATTCCAAATCACTCAACCACATCACAGATGTAATCTGATTGGTTGATTTCCATAGTGTGGTTTGCACGATCTCTGGTGAAGTTAACACCGAGATAAGATTGGATTTCACCAAGATCAGTCATCTCATATCAGTCTGATAGAGAGGCTTTCAGATCATTGATCTTTGATAGGGAGCTCCCAAGTATAGTGATGTCATCTACATATAAGATCATGAATAGTGTGTCACCCCCCTCTTGAAGATGATACACATATACTCCTGCATCAGAGTACATCCACGTGAAGCCTAGGTCACAAAGGACCCCATGGAACTGGACATTCCATGTGTGGGAAGCTTGCTTGAGGCCATAGAGGGCCTTTTGCAATCGGCACACTAGGTGCTTGGAGCCAGCTGTGACGAAACTGATGGGTTGCTCCATATATATTTCTTCCTCCGGTTCCCCATGAAGGAATGCTGATTTGACATCCATCTGGTGAATATGCCAGTCTTCTAGTGTAGCCAACGCAAGAAGCAGTCTCAAGGACTCAAAGTGGGCAACTGGGGAGAAAGTTTCATCAAAGTCCACCCCCTCTAGTTGGGTGAACCCTTTTGCCACTAGCCTAGCACGAAAGCGTCCATCCGCTTTCTTTTTAAACACCCACTTGCATTTGACCACCTTCCTTCCAGCAGGAAGGGGTTCCAGTCTCCAGACATCAAGCTTGTCAAGAGCATCCAGTTCATACTGGCATGCTTCAAGCCAATTGATAGCGTTGTCAGACTCCATGGCCTGCTTAAAGGTTTGAGGATCCCTATAGCCAGGTACCTCTGCCACATTAAGTAGGTCCATCATTCCCAGCCTACTGCTTCCTTGCACAAAGTCATCGAGATCCTCTTGGATGTAGCAAGGATTTGTGAATCGTACCCTAGTGCTCTGCCTTGGTCTAACAGGCGAGACTGGTTCAGTATTCCTAGGAGATCTGGGAGTAGATCTTGGAGGAGATACTTCCCTATTGAAATTAGGGGCTGGTATGGGAGCAGCTACTGCAGCACGCCTTGTAGAGCGAGTGCGAGAGTGGGTAGGGGCAGTGTTCGTAGGAGGGGGGGCTTGGGAAGGTGGAGTGTGATAGATCGTCTGGTCTGCTGGAGCAGGTGAGGTGTTGGGGGGGGTGCTAGGCTGTTGTTGGGTTTCTGTGGGAACCTGTATTGGTGGTAGTACAAAGACTGGTGTAGGTTCCACAGGGGCAACAGCTGGTGTAGGCAGGCTAGGCACTACAAAAAATATCTCTCCGCTGGCAGCGCCTCTTTTGAGTTCACCAGACACGGGAGGGGTAGGAGTTTGAGAGTGACGAGCCAGGTCACTCAGGGATGGGAAAGTGCTTTCGTCAAATGTAACATCTCATGAAGAGACGAAGCACCAGCTATGTCTATCCCAGAGTTTGTAGCCCTTTGATAGGGGCTCATAGCCCACAAACACAGCTTCCTTTGCTTTAGGATCTAATTTGTGCCGGTTGTGTTCAGGTACATGATAGTAGGCTTTGCAGCCAAATACTCTAAAGTAAGAGACATCTGGGACTGTACCATCCCAGAGCTCCAGCGGAGTTTTCCACTGGTTAGAATGAGTGGGAGTGCAGTTATAGATTTGCACAGCAGTTTGAACTGCTTGTTCCCAGAAGCCAAGGCTAAGGCCTGCATGATGAAGCATGCTAGTGCCCTTTTCCATAACTGTATGGTTAAAACACTCGGCTCTCCCATTCTGTTGTGGAGAATGAGGCATCGTAAGAGTATGCTCAATTCCCGCTTCCAAAAGTATGCGCTTTAAGTCATTATTTACATACTCGCCACCACGGTCCGAGTGTAAGGTTTTGATGGGCTTATTTAGTTGTTTTTCAGCCCACGCCTTATAGTGTAGGAAGGCGTCCTTAAACTGGTCCTTTGTTTTCATGAAGACAACTACTGCTGCTTTGGAGAAGTTGTCTATGAACGTGGTGAAGTACTTGTTTCCTTGTATAGAATGGCTCTGCATGGGGCCAACAAGGTCACTATGTATGACTTCAAGAGGTTCTTGTGCGCGTTTTGAGGAAGGTGGAAATGGTAGATGCATTGACTTGCCTGTTTCACAACCATGGCACAACTTATCATCTACGGGGGAGTTGTTTATATGAAGTCCTTTTACAGACTCCTGAGCATATCTTTTGAGCGCGTCTTTGGACATATGTCCCATGTGCTGATGCCAGACATCAAGGCTAGCAGATGCAGGTGCTTGGACTGAGTTCATATGATGTCCATCAAGCCAATATAGGCCTGAAGCCTTGTGTCCTTCTGCTATGGTCTCTCCATTGAATCTTATAGCAAAAGATGTGGAGTCAAAACTGATGATGGTGCCTTTTTGTGTTAATGCAGGCGTTGATAGTATGCGTGAGTGATGTGTTGGGGAGGTGCAGTGTTACGATTTTCACCCCACTATACGATACGCCCCGTTCACTTTCTTATCTTGCCTTGTGTTCGCATGTACTTTTACCCATGACCCGCTTCAATCCGCTTCTTGACTCTTATCTCACACCAACCCCATGACTGTAGGGGAGCCAGACCTATGACTCCTAGAGCCTGCTGACATCATTGGAGCCCCGCACACCCCTGCGGGATTCTCTTGTACTTCTTATGGACTTCCCCTTCATACTACCTTATCAGCTCACTAGGGCCAGTACCCTAAGACCGCGTCATATGTTTGTACTCTACAAACATCCTGTACTAGTATATAAGTCACGCCCTACCTAGCTTGTATGGTAGACTTGACTTCTTGCGTAATACCACATTGTCTTTGCCTCATGAACTGCTTTGACTTGCCATTGTGCTTGAGTCCTTCTTTCTGCTCACCCTTTCGCTTGAGCTCTGAACTTCTGCTATTATCCTTGTGCCCCTGTGAGGCCAAGTGATACTTGTTCACCACTGAACTGAACCTTGACTGGTTTGCGCCTTGCCGATCCTGTTGACTTGCTGAAGTACACATCGTACTTAACGCCCCTGTGGTGGCGTTACATTAAGTCAAGTCTCTCACAGTGGTGACATCTAGTCGCAGCCGAACCAAGTTTAGGCCCGAGTACATTGACCGCCTTAGCTCCGACGAACTATCAGACAGAGTTAAAGGAACTGCGGTCTGGGCAGAACACAACAGAGTTGAGGGATACTTCGTCTTTGACCCCTCGACACGATCATATCGACAGATTCATTACCTCAACGACAGGCACCTCTGGGCCTTTATTGAATACTCCCTGTCTGAAGGAGCGTGGTACACTACAGGACCAGTACCCCTCACACTGAACACTGGACCCTTGGGACCCTCCAACCCTTCGGGCATTGTTATCGATCCCCCCAGTACCCCATCTCCAAGTGTATCCATACCAACAACCAACCTCCCCACCTCGGTATTTCCATCTTATACAATGGCCCAACAAGGACAAGCATCCGCAAGTACCACCCTCACAAGTGGGGGAGGAGTGCCCAGCGGAAGTGGAGCACCTGCCGGAGGAACCCCTGCCAGTAGTGGCGGTGGCGGTGGCGGTGGACTGGTGCCAGCTGGAGGACTCGCACCAGCCCCTGGTGGCAATGGCTGCCTAGGAGGAAACCCCCTGCTGGAATTCGACGGAAATCGGGAGAAAAGCAAGGTGTTCTTACGCGCCTTCAAACTATACTGTGGAATGAACCCAACGGTGGACCTGCTTGCAGTACCAGGGCAATGGGCCATGGCCTTCCTCTCCTACATTCAGGGGCCACTTGTCGACGATTGGGTCGACGAGCAGATGAGATGGCTCGACGACCAAATAGCAGCAGGGGTCCTACGAACCCAAAATAACCTCTGGAATGAGGTAGAAACCTGGTTCCTGCAGGCATACACTGACACTGCGGAACAGACAAAGGCCTGCAAAGCCTTACAGACCTTGGCAATGAAAGGAGAAGACATCGACTCCTACATCGCCCAATTTGATAACCTAACGACAAAGGCCGGATATGGCCCGGACGAAGCCACGACACTGGAGTTATTCCAAGACGGACTCCCGAGTCAGTTAGTGATTAACGCCATCTGCTTCCAACACCCTGTTACATGGGAGGATTGGAAGTGGGCCACCCGATTACAACAGGCTGAGTACCTGGTTTTAAAGGACCGACTCGGCAAGAACTGAACCCCACGCCAAAAGAAGGGAGGGCATAACCGCGATCAGTGGGTACAGGCCCTCAACAAGAACCGTGACCCAAAAGCCATGGATGTTGGACGCGCCCGAGCCTTCGTGGCTCTCACCGACACAGACTGAATCCAACTTCAAAAGGAGGGGCACTGTTTTAGATGCCGTGCTGCAGGGCACATCTCACGTAACTGCCCACAAAAGGGCACTCGAATTGCTACTTCCTCCACGACCACCCAATCAGCTTCCCTCCCTGCTCCCCCGACCATATCAACTCCCGCCGTCACTACTGTCGCCATACAATCTAACCACATACTTTCGACAGAAGAGCAGACTGAAGCACAGATCGCTGCGATGAAAGCGCAGTCCCAGGAGGTGCGAGATCTCATGGTGGAGAAGTTATTCACAAAAGAGGATTTTCTCGATGCTTGAACCCGACGGCCTGGGCTAGAGCACTCAATGTAAACGTGTACCATAGCAGATATCGATCCATGCGAATCCCAGTCCTTTTTAAATCTGCACACGCAACGGCCAAACGACAAGTACTCCTAGACTCAGGAGCAACGGACAATTTTATCTGCACCTCACTCCTAAAACGGCTGCAGATCGGAACACGAGATGTCACACAACCAATACGCATCTGGAATGTGGATGGGATGCACAATCAAGATGGAGCAATCACTCACTACACCGACCTGAATGTCCACATGGGGAACGACACCAAGACGCTTCGCTTCCTAGTAACGAACTTGGGAAGAGATGAGGTTATACTGGGATATCCGTGGTTCTCAGCGTTCGAACCACTTGTGAAGTGGGGCGAAGCGACGCTGGATGAGGAGTTCCAACCGGTGGTCATATCCAGCCTCCAGTCATCAGACGAAGCCACGCCCATAGAAGCATCTATACGAGCGTTGGAGACGTATCAACTTGATGAGGAAGCGTGGGAGCAGATCGTGGACGAGGAGCAGGAGCCATGCGTCGCGTTGCTGCAAAAGACCACTACGGCGTCAGAGCTAGCTCAGCAGGAAGCAGCTAAGTGAGAGGTGCGAACCTTTGAAGAAATGGTCCCGCCAGAGTACAGGCGATATCGCAAGGTGTTTGATGAGGAAGCGTCGCATCGCTTCCTGCCAAAGCAACCATGGGACCACACCATTGATCTGGTACCTAATGCACCCACAATGATGGATTGTAAGGTGTATCCGCTGACTCAAGAGGAAGACAAAGCCCTCGACGTATTCCTCGCCGAACAACTAGAAAGGGGATATATTTGACCATCGAAATCTCCATATGTCTCACCATTCTTCTTCATAAAAAAGAAAGATGGAAAGCTCAGACCCATACAGGACTACTGACAACTAAATGAAGTCACCGTCCGCAACCACTACCCCCTTCCCCTTATCCCCGAACTCATTGACAAGATCCGTGATGCGCGACTCTTCACAAGACTGGACATCCGCTGGGGATATAATAACATCTGCGTAGACGAAGGAGACGAGTGGAAGGCTGCCTTCAAAACAAACAAGGGAGCCTTCGAACCACTCGTAATGTACTTTGGTCTTACGAATTCCCCTGCAACATTCCAAGCAATGATGGATTTCACGTTCCGAGGACCAGTACTGATGAATGAAGTAATCATATACATGGATGACATCCTCATCGCGACTGTCGACGATCTCCAACATCACCGAGAATGAGTCCACCAGGTCTTAACTATCTGCGAAGAGAGTGACCTGTACATTAAACCAGAAAAGTGCGAATTTGAAGTGTGCGAGACAGAGTACCTCGGGCTTATCGTTGGACACGGGAAGCTGCGGATGGACCCCATAAAAGTACGAGGGATTCGCGAATGGCAACCCCCAAAAAGCCTTAAGGAAGTATGCGCCTTCATTGGCTTCTGCAACTTTTACTGCCGATTCATCAAGGGATTCTCATCACTCACACAACCTCTCCACGACCTTACAAAAAAGGACACTCCGTGGCACTGGGGAGTAGAACAGCAACGCACGTTCGAACTTATCAAGGACCAAATATGCCAAGTGTAGCAGTATGACACCTCACTACGCTAAGCTCAAGTGTGAACTAGAAGTGAACCGTCAGGTGAGCACACCCAAGCTGAGCGCAGAGATAAATCACGCGCTAGACGCACAGTCACGGTGGAGTGGGCAGTCGACTTAGAGCCTTTATTCAAGGACTCAAGACACCAGTGATCACACCGTGGTACACTGAGTGGAGAACCAAGAGGACAAGTTCAGATTGGAGAGTAAGGAGTACAAGGGGAATACGCACCTGAGTGGAGAACCAAGAGGACAAGTTGGTTCCACTCAGGACGCTACAAGAGAGTTTATATATGCTACTGTGGTTGAGCTTGAACTGAGTCTAAACACTATTACTAAGTGTACAGTAAGACTCCATGACTCAGGAGCTGACGCGTCGTGTCTAATAATAGCGCTATCTATTGTGCTGACTGATGCACTTGTCATAGCGCTGACGCGATGCCTTATCTTGCTGAGTAAAACCTAATACAGCGAGTAAGCGTAAACTACTAAGTGAGTTCTAGAACTATCTAGAATGTTCCTTCCTTATCTACCAATCGTATGAGTCTGTACATATATGGAATGTGACCGAATTGGGTTGTCCCGTTAAGGGCACAACTGTCTCAGGGTCATGTGCTTGAATGTGCACATGATGGCAACATGTGACTAACAATATCTCGTACTTTGGCCCTTCATATCTTCCTTAAATAATTCCGTAAAAATACAGAAAAATAAGGAAAATAATATACGCGTCCGTGACATCACCCCCCTTCTTAAGGGCTGGCTTCCGCGTTGGCCTCTGTGTACATGTGAGATGCTTGCCAAGGCAAGGACGCGTAGATGAGAGCCGCTATTTTTCTAGGTGTGCCCGGGTTGGAGGAGTGGAACTCCTTGACTTTGTCACAGTACGGGAGAAGTGGACTCTTACCTACGGTTATGACCCTGTTAGTAAGTAGTAATGTGTCATGGACAGTCGCATCAGTCAGCAGAGACAGTAGAATCACATGCCAATAGAGCATGACTCATTCCTAGGATAGCTGTAGTAGGGTTCGAGCTACTTACGCTACTAGTTGTACGGGTTCAGGAGGAGCTTTAAAGCTACCTCATACATGTATAAATAGTGGTTCAACAAGACCAAGATACGCCATCTTGGTCTTCTTCAATCACCACTTCCTCCTCTCGTTCTCCGTGTGATTCGCTTGTCTCTTCGCGAGCAAGTCGTCTTCCTTATCTATCGGATTACCTAGTGGCGCGACTTGCCCTAGTGTACATACAGATCACGTGCCCATAGACGCCGTGTATCTCGTGATCAGGTCACGTGACCTCGAAGAGACATTTTGCTAAGTCGTGAACGCCCTTTCGCGTCCAAGTCGGACTAACGCCAGTGGTGGCATTACATTAAGACCAAGATCTATTCACTGTGGCGTTCACAACAAGAGACCAGTGGAGAAACTTTCAAACCTACTCCCTCGAACGACGAGGAGACCGCAACGTACCCATCCAATTTCTCAGAGCCGCTCGGTGGAGAGAATACCGAGGAGAAACCGGATACTTTGTAGACTTCGTGTCAGGGCCAACCCGATATCGCCCTGTTGAGTTCAATTTTGACAACTTGTGCTGGGTCGAGATCACTTGGAACTCTGTAGACAACCGATACGACGCAGTACGCCCTGCTGGAAGAAACTATAACTGCGACATTGACGCACGAAATCTGCCCACACGCGAAGAGTGGGGACGCATAGACGGACAACCTGAGGAGGAACCTAGCACCTCCGAACCAAGAACCCCCGCACCATCCGAAACCAGCGGAGACGACGAAGAATCCGACAACGACGAAGAATCCGAAGTAGGAGAAATAATACAGACAGCTGAGTCCCTACGTATCAACGAACCCGAAAACATCGAAGTCCACCCACCCGCAGCATGGCAACCACAACAATTACTCAAGAAGACCTGGCTCTTGAAGAAGCCAGAAGAATCACCGAAGAGGCCGAATCCTACCTACGCCCCATCAACCCTACTACAGGACACCGCATGACCGCAGATGACGCAGCCATTTTCAGAGCAGTAGGCCCAGACGTTCCTGACCCACCACCGGGCGCAGGAGGACCCCCAACACCCAGAAGACCGGGGGGCCCCTTCGGTCAAGGACCACCAGGAGGTGGAAGACTGCCACACGGAAGAAGACAACCCCAATTCGGAGGAGGAGGCAGAGGGGATCCCTTCGGAGGAGGACCACCACCCCCGCCACCGCCGGCAGCAGGACCAGTGCCAGGAGCACCACACGGGTCGGACAAGCTAGTAGGAGAAACCCCGACTATATTCGAAGGAAACAGAGATGAGTACGAATCCTTCCTCATGCAGTGGCACATATACTGGGGACAGAATTCAGAGGCGCCAATCATGACCAACGTCTACCGGCGATGCCTGCTGTTCTTAGGTTTCATCAAAGGCCCGCGAGTATCCAACTGGACGCTCGGATTTCTCCAGTGGCTCAACAACGAGCTACATCAAGGACGCAGCCGATACGACCCATTCCTATGGGATACCTTGACTGCGGGATTCTCCGATCGCTTCTCGAACGTACTTGAACAAGAGCAAGCGCAGGCCACACTGGCCAAGGGATTTAAGATGGTTGGCGACGATATTGACTCGTACGTCACCAATTTCAAACAGTTGGCACAGAAGGCTGACTATCGCCTCAATGACCGCCAAACGTTGGACTGATTCACGGCGGGTCTCCCAAGAGCCCTGTTCACCAAAATC
Source organism: Lactarius akahatsu (assembly GCA_021524915.1). Taxonomy (NCBI): domain Eukaryota; kingdom Fungi; phylum Basidiomycota; class Agaricomycetes; order Russulales; family Russulaceae; genus Lactarius; species Lactarius akahatsu. Next base: position 44,563 of record JAKELL010000268.1, read on the forward strand.
TATGAGCTGGACGACCCGCAAACCTTCAATGAGTGGAAGGAGGCAGCACTGCGCAGGCAAAAGCAATACATCCACCTACGCGCTCACCTAGGGCTCACCACCACGCCTCGCAACACCCCAACACCACGACTCCAGCAAAACCGTGGATACGCCCCGCCATGGGCGCCACCCAGGTTCCCACCTCCGCGCTATGATCCAAACGCCATGGACACATCAGCAGATAGAACACACGTACGCCTCGCGGAGGTAGGCGACCCAAACCGCGGGAACCAGCGACCACCCCTCCCACCAAGGGGAGGGCCGGGGCAGAATCGGGGGAGCAGACCACGCCGCGACATGAGGGAAGTGATATGTTACAACTGTAACAACCCAGGCCACTTCTCACGCAACTGCACACGCCCTAGAAAACCAAGGCAACAATTCCAACCACGCGCAAGTACAAGTCGCAGCATAGAAACCAACTACTACCAAGAACCCACAACCACACGCCGCACAGAAACCACGGCCGAAGAACAAGCCAAGGGGTGGATGGAAACACTGAGGGGAGCTAGTGACGAGGTCAAGGACCTCGTATTCAAGGATCTCTGGACCCAAGAGGGTTTTCAGGACGCCTGAACCCAACGGCCTGGGTGAGGGCAGTCAATTGTAACTCTGTAATCATGACTCGCTACCGTTCGCTACGAATTCCAGTCTCGATTCGCACCAGTTACTCCATGGCCGACATCAAAGGGCTCGTCGATTCAGGAGCCACCGACAACTTTATACGACCCGCGTTCGCCAAACGCATGGGCCTCGGGCTACAAACCCTTGAGAAACCAAAGAAAATATGGAACATTGACAATACGGAAAACAAAGCTGGGTCTATCACGCACTTCATAGACCTAGATGTCCAGACCAACGGTGTTTCAAAAATCATGAGATTTCTAGTCACCAACATAGGGAACGAAGATCTCGTCCTCAGATACCCCTGGCTAGCGACCTACGAGCCAACCATCAGTTGGGCGCACGCCACCATTCACGAAGAGGCCCTTCCAGTAGTGCTTCGATCAATCAACCCCACAGAAGCGCAAACCACCATTGCCAGTGCAATGACCCAAACCGAAGCCGAAGATATCATCCAAGAACTCGAAGAGGAATGCCAGATACGTACCACAGCCACCGAACTAGCCATTGCAGCTAACCAAAACACCGTCGTGGAAGCCCTCCCAGAACCATATCAGCGCTTCGCGAAAATCTTCAGCGAAGAAGCATCCCATCGATTCCCACCATCGCGACCCTGGGACCATGCAATCGACTTCAAACCGGGTACACCCCCCAGTATCGACTGCAAAGTCTACCCAATGTCACAGGATGAAGACGGACAACTGCGCGAATGGCTAGACGAGCAACTCAAACTAGGATACATTCGCCCATCGAAATCGCCATACGCCTCGTCATTCTTCTTCATCAAGAAGAAGGATGGCAAACTACGACCGGTACAGGATTATCGAAGGATTAACGCATGCACGGTGCGCAACCAATACCCACTACCCCTCATGTTGGAGCTCATCAACGACCTGGGAGATGGGCACATATTCACCAAACTCGATGTCCGATGGGGGTACAACAATATACGCATCAAGGAAGGGGATGAGTACAAAGCAGCCTTCAAAACGAAATACGGACTTTTTGAGCCACTTGTCATGTACTTCGGACTCACAAACTCACCAGCAACGTTCCAGAACATGATGAACGACATCTTAGGCGACACAATCCGAGTCTTTGCGGCAATGGGAATGATTATCCACGTCTACATGGACGACATCGGAATCGCAACGCTCGAACACACGGGCCTTCAAGCGCACATCGACGCCGTCTGCGCAGTACTTCAAGTAGCACTGGACCATGACCTGTACTTCAAACTGTCCAAGTGTACCTTCCACCAACCACGAATGGATTACCTGGGGGTAATTCTTGAAAAGGGGGTGACTCGCATGGACCCCGTAAAAATTGCTGGTATACGCGACTGGCCCACACCCACGAAGGTACAAGACGTACGCTCCTTTTTGGGCTTCTGCAATTTTTACCGCCTCTTCATCCGCGGTTTCGCCACATACGCACGAGCCCTCAACAAACTCACATGCAAAGATGCAGAATGGACATGGGGCAAAGACGAAGAAACGGCTTTCCAAATCCTCAAACGCCTAGTCACAAGCGAACCGGTACTCGCACATCCCACGCTGACAGACCAATTCGAACTCGAAGTAGACGCATCGGGATACGCAGTAGGCGCAGTACTCCTACAGAAGAAGCAAGACGGGAAAAGACACCCCCTCGGTTACTTCTCGGCCACCTTGAACGAAGCAGAGCGCAACTACGACATCTACGATCTGGAACTTCTGGCGATCGTCAAGGCACTGCGGCACTGGAGACCGTTCCTAGCAGGCTCACCGCACAAGATCAAAATCTTCTCCGACCACCTCAACCTCACCCACTGGAAGACGCCACAAAAGATAAGTCGCCGCGTAGCTCGAGAAGTCCTGGAACTCATGGAGTACGACTTTGAAATTCACCACATCAAGGGCACCAACAACAGCCATGCAGACGCCCTATCACGATGACCCGACTATGATAGAGGAGAGCAAGACAACGAAGGAGTCGTCGTCCTACCTGAGAAAGTATTCATACGAAACGTCACCACACAGTCACCAGAAGTCCATGAGCAAAACGAAGACACCCTACGCCCTTGGGTGGACCTGTACAAACTCAAGAAAGTCAACGGAGTCTGGTACCGCCAAAGTGCACGAGTAGTCACAGGAGGACCAGAAGAAATCCGCGTCATCATCGCTAACCACCATGACCCCCCAGTCTACGGCCACCCAGGAATCAAGCGAACGGCAAGAATCATCGAGCGAAGTCACTGGTGGCCGAATATGCTGAAACAAATAACGGAGTACGTTCAAGGCTGCGCGGAATGTCAACGCCACAAGGTTAACAACCGCCCGACGCGAGCCCCACTAGTGCCCATCATGCCGACACCTGACGCTAAGCCATTCGAAGTCATCGCTCTTGACTTCATCACTAAATTGCCAGAGTCACAGGGATACGATTCGATCCTCACCGTAACCGATCACGACTGCACCAAAGCATCAATATTCATCCCATGCAACGAAGAGATATCAGCGGAAGAAACAGCAGCCCTGTACGTTACTCATGTATTCTGGAGATTCGGACTACTGGCAAAAATCATCAGTGACCGTGACCCACGCTTCGCATCAAAGTTCACACGAGAACTGTGCCAGATCCTGGGCATCTATCAGAACATTTCCACAGCATATCACCCCCGAACAGATGGACAGTCAGAACGCACCAATCAATGGCTCGAACAATATCTTCAATTCTGGACCAACGAACGCCAAGACAACTGGGCACGATTTCTACCTATGGCAGAATTCGCGCATAACAATTGGCCCCACGAGGCGACAAGGAAGTCTCCATTTTCGCTCCTGATGGGATACGACCCCCGTGCTGATTGGATCAATAAGCCTTCGCCCATTCCCCAGGTACTCACAAGGCTCCAACAATTCCGAGACGCACGAAAAGAAGCCCAGAACCTTATCAAGAAGGCACAATCCTTATGGATCAAACACCGAGATACGCCCAAGTATCAAGTAGGAGACCAAGTGTGGTTAGAAGGACGACATCTCCGAACCAACCAACCAACGGCCAAACTCGCGGCACGATGGCACGGACCATTCCAAATCACACGAGTATTGTCACCGGTCAACTATCAACTCCAGCTTCCCATGCAGTGGAGTATCCACCCTGTATTCCACATGGATTTGCTCACGCCTTATCGCGAGACGCCCATGCATGGGAAGAATTTCCAGCGCCCACCACCAGATTTGGTGGACGGAGAAGAGGAATACGAAGTGGAGCGCATTCTAGACTCCAGGCGGTTCGGCCGGAGCAAGAAACTGCAGTATCTCATGAAATGGAAAGGATACCCAGACTCGGAGAATCAGTGGGTCAACAAGGACGACATATTCGCTGACGAAGCCATAACGGAGTACGAGCGGAGTTCAACTACAGCTAGGATACATATAAACCGGACACACGACGCTAAGTTGCCCCCATCCCTTCACACTGGACTCCTCACTCAACCAACAATGTCCTTTCCCTCTGCCACCTCTTCCACCCCTCTCGCTGCCCGTCTCAACGACAGCCTCACCCACAAAGAGCTCCGAGAGGCCCTCACCAATGCACAGTCTATTATCGACATCGAGGAGCCCGACCAACCCGCCACCTACTGGCTCACCAACAGTCGTGGGGACCGCCTCAACACTGCACCGTACACGGAGGCCGAGATTACTCGGCTTCGCGCATCTGTCGGACTCTTTGCGAGTCCCCCACTTCGACCTCTCCCAGTCCGAGTCAAGCAGCAAGAAGACGAAGAAGACGCCAGCCACGCTGCGATGGCAGGAGTGGATGAAGAACCGACCCTGGAGACCGCACGCGGATCAGTGGAGGCAGCAACAGCTGGCAGCAGCCGCGGCACGACGAGCGTGCATCCTCATTCGACGCCGACAGCACATCGCGACACTGAGAGAGCAGTGTACAAGGCGGTAGAAGGAGCACTAAAGGAGTGGTACCCAGTTGAGCAGCCCTACCTTATCATGGCCACCGACTCTGACGACCCCCGCGAAACCCCATACGCCTGCGACACCACGGGGTGGCCCTTGTATCGAGCCGGAGTCGTCGTCAACACCGAAAACCAAACGCTCCCCGCCATCCGTCTCCGCTACCTGGGAGGCAGCGCTCACACCACCCCACACGGCTACAAACATAATCGGGGGGACGATTTCGTCCATTACCCCATCACCGACGCGCAAGGGGTGACACGCCAGGCGACCTTCATCCAAGTAGTCGCCGGCCCCGACCCCCTCGTACTAGGCCTCGTCGACGACAGCAACAAGGTCTACAGCCAACCCCTATACGCAGAGCCACAAGTACGCGAGGCCGGGAAGCCCCACTACGCCCCCGAAGACCTGTACGCCCTCGTCGGCGGACATAGCAACCAGCATAGGGTAGACCGGGCGTTGAACGAGGTGAGGGATGTGGGACTCAAAGCCGAGGTAACCCGTTTCCGCGCCTACCGACACGAGGCCGAACGGATGGAGCAAAGGCTTCATGCCCTGGCACAAGCGCTCGGGGGAGTACAGGCGGAACTCGCCCACTGTAAGTTTCACCTCGAGATGGCTAACGTATTGGACCGAATCACAGAGCAACAGGAGGCTTGGGTAGGAGGGATAGGCCCCACTCGGCGCCATGGGCATCGCAGCTGAAAAGGGGGTGATGTCACGGTACGGGAGAAGTGGACTCTTACCTACGGTTATGACCCTGTTAGTAAGTAGTAATGTGTCATGGACAGTCGCATCAGTCAGCAGGGACAGTAGAATCACATGCCAATAGAGCATGACTCATTCCTAGGATAGCTGTAGTAGGGTTCGAGCTACTTACGCTACTAGTTGTACGGGTTCAGGAGGAGCTTTAAAGCTACCTCATACATGTATAAATAGTGGTTCAACAAGACCAAGATACACCATCTTGGTCTTCTTCAATCACCACTTCCTCCTCTCGTTCTCCGTGTGATTCGCTTGTCTCTTCGCGAGCAAGTCGTCTTCCTTATCTATCGGATTACCTAGTGGCGTGACTTGCCCTAGTGTACATACAGATCACGTGCCCATAGACGCCGTGTATCTCATGATCAGGTCACGTGACCTCGAAGAGACATTTCGCTAAGTCGTGAACGCCCTTTCGCGTCCAAGTCAGACTAATGCCAGTGGTGGCGTTACACTCCCCCCATAAGGTCATCATACACACTGATCACGCCAACCTTCAGTACTGGAAGGAACCGCCAAAAATTAGTCGACGAGTAGCACGTGAATTCCTGGAACTAGCAGAATACGACTTTGTACTGAAGCATGTATCAGGAATCAAAAATGGTCGTGCAGACGCCCTATCCTGACGAGCAGACTATGCACCAGGCGACGAAGACAACAACGACGTCATTGTCCTTCCTGTGGACCGTTTCATCTGCACAACTGAAATGTCAATGCATGACATGGACATTTGGACCCAAATTGCGCAGAACCTCGACGAGTCACAAGTACTGCGCTGGGTCGAGCCGCACAGTCTGAAGAAGCACGGAGGATTATGGTGGAAGGGGGAAGCCCTTGTCATCATTGGGGATAACGATCTTAAGCAGGGGGTAATCACCTTTTTCCACAATACACCGGCTATGGGACACCCCGGAATCACAAACACTTACAAACTCTTATGACGAGATTATTGGTGGCCCAGCATGCGCAAAGATGTTGAAGAATACGTCAAGGGTTGCGCTACATGTCAAGCTAACAAAATCAATTCCCATCAACAAAAACTACACCTCTTCCCTATCACGACCGACCCAGACGCAGAACCCTTTGAAGTCATAGCCATGGACTTCATCACAAAGCTACCACCATCACAGGGATACGATTCAATACTCACCATTACCGACCACGACTGCTCCAAGGCAGCCATCTTCATCCCATGTAACAAAACGATCACAGCAGAGGGTGTAGCCAGGCTATACCTTTGCCACGTCTACCCCCATTATGGCATACCCCAAAAGCTGATCACCGATCAGGACCCCAGATTCACATCTGCATTCATGACACAACTCTGCCAAGTTCTCAGAATCAGGCAGAACATCTCATCAGCGTATCATCCCCAAACAGATGGGCAATCGGAATGCACTAACCAATGGTTGGAACAATACTTACGCCATTGGAGTAATGTACAGCAGGACAACTGGGCAGAGGCCCTCCCCGTGGCACAGTTCGCACATAACACATGGCCCAATGCAACGACAAAACACTCCCCATTCTCACTCATTATGGGATGGGAACCACATACTAATTGGATCTCAAAACCCACAACCTCCCCGTCAGTTGACCAGCGCTTGGAAAACATGGGCAACTTCCGACAGCATGCGCAAGATTGTATCAAGCACGCCCAAGATGTAACGTCTACCACGGACGCTTGCCTGACTTAGGCGACTTGGTTGGTGGCAATCCTCGAGAGTCTGTAGTTGCGGTTGGTGAACGTCGCCGGATAGAATGCTGGATGGGGTTGGAGGCTTTTGTCTCTTCCAAAGTAGGTGTGTAAGTCTTCAAGCTGAACGACTCCTGGGGGAACTCTGTCGATATACTTGGCGTGGGCCCACTCAGTACTGTCGATAATGAAGAAGGTGTGATAAGGGGATGCCACGTGCTTGTTTCGGTAAAGCTTGACTTCTGTAACACCACCAGCGGGGCGACGTTCGACTCTGGGTTTACCAGCAGATGGCATAACGAAAGGACAAGGTCAAGGGGTCGTAGTCGCAGACGATGTCTAAGGAGACTTGGATCGGTCAAAGGCGTACGCTCGAAGAGGCGCAGCGAGAACGGTGATGCACAAGATAAGAGGATGGTCTTAGGAGTGCAGAGCAGAGTTCCCAAGGTACTAGCTGGTATTGCTAAGTAACTCAAGTCTGGGGACTTGAGTACGAAACACTACTGGTATATATACAAGCAGGTACATAAGGTTCGTACCCAGCTAAGTCCGTTCTACCGAGGGTTCGGTGGTCCGTGCGCAGCCATGGAACCTACTAGAAGGTCACATGAGGCATTGCGCCATCTGTCGTCATTGGTCTAGGTTAGTCCAGGCCCAAGTCACGTGATCAGTGACGTCACAAGCCCAGGTTCTTCCATAACCGCTCCCTAGCACCTGGGGATCCGGCGCGGCTGCTCATCTGGCTCCGCGGAGTCTCTGTAGGATTGAGCAGTGTCTCTGGGCCGTCATGCGCGTGGGCCACACCTTTGGTGGTCAGGGTTTGTAACAACTTCGTAGGCTGCGACGTCTGCAGGGAATTCCACTGATCCGCAAAGGGACAGGTACAAGGAATAAGTCACGGGGATCCCTGGTCTAAGGGGATATGCTGGACACTCACTTAAGAGGGGGAAAACCTCTTAGTAAAGACAAGTAGACGATGGTGGTATTGAAGAAGACCAAGATGCGGTACTTGGTCTCCAGGCTACTCTACTTATACAGATACGCACGGGCTTTGAAGCGCCGCTTGAATACTGCTAGCCAATAGTGTAAGTACCGTGAACCCTAGTACAGCTATCCTAGTAATGAGTCACTACGAGTCATCCGAGATCTGAGCTGTTATCGTACAATCACATGTGCCGGAGCTTACCCGGCTGACTGATCCTACAAGTCCATGACGATATTCTGCTGACAGCGATGTCATAGTCGACGCGTCAGTGTCCACTTCTCGGCCCGAGGCGCCGTTCGATCCGAAACGTAACACAAGAACTCATGGTGAAGTGAGGGCACACCCACTTTATTCCCTATCACGAAGGGGCACAAGTGTGGTTAGAAGGGACAAACCTTAAAATGCTCTACCCCACGGCCAAACTAGCCCCCAAACGCCACGGGCCATTCCGTATCAAGAAGGCCCTCTCTGCAGTATCTTACGAATTAGAACTCCCAACGTCATGGAAGATTCACCCCATATTCCACACTAACCTCCTCACCCCATATAAGGAGATGGAACTGCACGGAGCGAACTTCACGCAACCCCCTCCTGACCTTATTGATGGAGAAGAAGAGTTTGAAGTGGAGCAGATCATCGGATCAAGACTCTATGGCCAAGGGCACAAACTCCAGTTCCTAGTCCAGTGGAAGGGATTTCCCATGAGCGATAGCTCGTGGGAACCACTTGAGAATGTCCAACACACACCTGACCTCATTGCCAACTTCTACTGGCACAACCCTACCGCCGAAGGGGCTGGACGAAAGATATAAAAGAACGCCCTGCGAGTCCAAATGACGCATCCCTCCTTCTCCCACTCCACTACCATGACATCTACTCCCATTGTATCCAACATCCCCTCGCGCCCACCGGCACAACGCATACTTGACCAACTGACCATACCATCACAGGACCAGGGTGTCCCCTCACAGCCGGAGGGTTGTATGCCATATTCTGTGATGCCTAGTCCAGACCCCCCCATCCTGTCTTTGATTACCCCAACTCTTGAACGCCTCGTGCAAGAGGCAACAACCACCACCCTGCTCACAATTACAGCCCCACCTGTCAACACCCCCGTCAATGTACACACCCCTGCCATTCCCATCCTCTCAGCACCACCCCACACAGACCTGCCACTTCCCCCATTCCCTCCCAGAATTGATCACACCATCACACCCGCAACACAACCTCACCTTGTTGAACCCAATCCCACCTACGCATTTCTTGATGACGAAGAAATGGGGGAGGACGCCACCAACCCAGGACTTCCCTTCCTTCGCAATGACCCCGACCTCACCTACTTGTATTTCCCACTGAAGATCGGAGAGGCCGGATACCCAAAGCAAATAGCACGTTTCATCTACTACCAGAAAGACTACAGAGAGGTTGTCGGTACCATGGGGAAAGGACACCCATGCTACGTCCAGTTGGTCTACCTGCGAGGCATATACAAGGGTCAGCTGCCTCAGCATGTCATGGACCAACAGCTCATGATGTTCCACCCACATGACCCTCGTGCCATATGTGTTAATGAGGTCTTGACAGAGATGCGCGACGTTCGCCTCCACATGGATGTAGCACGCCTTCAGGACTGTCTGTTGCAGAAGGATGCAGTCGCAGCGCGCGAGTCTGAGCTCCGGCAGATGGAGTCGGACCTTGTACATGACCACTTCCATATGGACATGGATCTCGTGAGTGTGCAGAAGTGGTTACAGTATGTGCATGCGATACCACTGATATCCGAGAAGTACGACGAGCTCCAGGTCAAACTCATACACCCCCGATCCACTCCTGACTCCATCCCTATTCCCCCACGTGACAGAGGACCCTGCGAGATGCCCCGCCTTCAGGGCGAGAGGAGTAGGCATCCTCGCAAATGCTTCCAGTGCAAGTCGATGGACCATTTGATTGCGCAGTGTCCTCAACGGAGGGCCAAGCAGCCGTGTCAATGGTGCGGCAGTCGCACTCATCAGTATGACGTGTGCCTTATCCACCAAATCTCCCCCATGTCGCCTGCCTATGTCGATCCAGATGACCGCCCTTGGTGGTGCGGCAAGTGCCTATGGTACGATGTGAGGCACGAGGAGATCCACTGCCCCCAGTATGAGCAGTGTCAAGAGTGCGTACTGGTCGAGGACGACTGGTACTACACCAGTGACTAGTTGAAGTCATGGCGACTTCGAGTCTGACAGGGGGGTAATGTTACGATTTTCACCCCGCTATACGATATGCCCCGTTCACTTTCTTATCTTGCCTTGTGTTCGCATGTACTTTTACCCATGACCCGCTTTAATCCGCTTCTCGACTCTTATCTCGCACCAACCCCATGACCATAGGGGAGCCAGACCTATGACTCCTAGAGCCCGCTAACGTCATTGGAGCCCCGCATGCCCCCACGGGATTCTCTTGTACTTCTTATGGACTTCCCCTTCATACTACCTTATCAGCTCACTAGGGCCAGTACCCTAAGATTGCGTCATATGTTTGTACTCTACAAACATCCTGTACTAGTATATAGGTCACGCCCTACCTAGCTTGTACGGTAGACTTGACTTCTTGTGTAATACCACATTGTCTTTGCCTCACGAACTGCTTTGACTCACCGTTGCGCTTGAGTCCTTCTTTCTGCTCACCCTTTCGCTTGAGCTCTGAACTTCTGCTATTATCCTTGTGCCCCTGGGAGGCCAAGTGATACTTGTTCACCACTGAACTGAACCTTGACCGGTTCGCGCCTTGCCGATCCCGTTGACTTGCTGAAGTACACGTCGTACTTAATGCCCCTGTGGTGGCGTTACAAGTGTAGTAGGTAACATAGCCTGGTACTTCCGCGTCGTCTTTCCAGAATGTGGAGTTTAAGTGTAACGTCTACCACGGACACTTGCCTGACTTAGGCCTCTTGGCGTGTGGCAATCCTCGAAAGTCGAAAGTTGCGATTGGTGAAAGTCTGTGGATAGAAGGCGGGATGAGGTTGAAGGCTTTCGTCTCTTCCGAAGTAGGCGTGGAGATCTTCTAATTGAATGATGCCCTGGGGAACCTTGTCGATGTATCTGGCGCTGGCCCAGGAGATGCTGTCAAGGATGAAGAACGAGTGGTACGGAGAGGCCACACGATCGTTGCGATATAGGAATACTTGGTAAGCTGCGACATCTGCAGGAAGATCCACTGATCCGCGAAGGGACAGTCGAAGATAAGTCACGGGGATCCCTGGTCTAAGGGGATATGCTGGACAACTCACTTAAGAGGGGGAGCCTCTTAGTAAAGATGAGTGGAAGATAGTGGTATTGGAAGAAGACCAAGATGCTGTTCTTGGTCTTCGCACTACTCTACTTATACAGATATGTGCGGGCTTTGAAGCGCCGCTTGAACACTACCAGCCAATAGTGTAAGTACTGTGAACCCTAGTACAGCTATCCTAGTATGAGTCACTTCTGAGATCCGATCCGTTATCATACAATCACATGTGCCGGAGCTTACCCGGCTGACTGATCCTACAAGTCCATGATGATATACTGCTGACGGTGGTGTCATAGCCGACGCGTCAGTGTCCACTTCCTGGCCTGAGGCGCCGATCGATTCGAAATGTAACATCACCCCCTTCTTATGGTCAAGCCCCAGCTCGACCGCGCTGGGCGGCCTCCCTCTCTTCCGCAACCTGCAGCCCTGCCTGTATCCCTGGGCGGTACGAGTCCCGCTCCGCCTCGATGCAGGTGATCGCGTTCGCCCTCTGGAGCCGAAGCACGCAATCCCTCCTTACCCGAGCTATCTTGTCTAGCTCGTCCATCTTCTTCGTCAGCTCCACCTCCTTGGCTTCGTACCCTGCTTGTGCACAGCGGTAGCGGTGGACTTCCACAATGAGGGTGAGATCCTTCATGCCCGTGAGGGCACGGTCGACCGATTCGCGCATGGAGCTGCGCTGATCTAAGAAGATCAGGTCGTCGTCGTAATAGTGGGAGTCTGCAGGGTGGTCGTAGTTGGGGGCGGCGTGTACCGGCTTCCCATATTGCTGGTCGCTGCCCCTCCGGTAGGCGAGGATGAATGGGTCTGCCGTGAGGATGAGCTGCATATAGCAAGCTGGGTGCAGGCAGTCCTGAGCATCGCAGATCTGGAAAGGGATATAATGTACTCCCCTGTTGTGTTGGAACCCGACAGGTGGAGGAGTCTCCACTTTGCATCGGGAAACCGGACTGTGTTCTTCCGCATGATAGCGGCGGACCTGGGGTCGAGCAGCTTTCGGCATAAGGATGGGCTCCCCATCTGAGGTGCATAGCGGAGGGGTTTCGTTGTGCGTGGTGGTGAGGTGGTTGCCGTAAGTGAGGTATTCGTGTAGAGGGCAATGTTCCTCTGATAGGTACCGGTCAAAGTCCCAGTCCTCTTGAACCGCAGTTTCGTCCGTATCAGGTTGAGCTGCCGTCGACATGTTGGTCGGTGAAGGATCTCTTGTACCAATTCTGGTAGGGGTTGGTGAAGGAATAAGGGATGGTACGGGGGTTGGTGGATGACTTCCTCCGTTGTGCATGGACTGGGGAAGCGACAGGGGTGATGGTGGCGCATCCTGAACGATGAGGGGAGGCTGGATGGACACCGGGAGTAGGTCGTCAAGGACATGAGTATGTGGGAGAAGGAGAGAAGGGGATGGGGATGTCTCTTGGATTTTCCCTGCACTTATATGTGTTTCCCTGGCGGGGTTTGAACGTTTGAATTCCCGAATTGCTTCATCAGCGAATACGTCATCCTTGGAGACCCACTGGTTGTCCGAGTCCGGGTATCCACGCCATTTGACCAAATACTGCAGTTTCTTTGTTCTGCTGAACCGCCGAGAGTCTAGAATCTTTTCGACTTCGTATTCTTCTTCTCCATTGACCAAATCTGGCGGTGGGCGCTGATAATTGGGGCCGTGTGTGGGAGTTTCTTTGTACGGAGTCAGAAGGTCCATGTGGAATACTGGATGGATGCTCCACTGTGTGGGAAGTTCTAGGTGGTAATTGACTGCGGACATCACCTGGACGATCTGGAACGGACCATGCCTTCTTGGCACGAGTTTTGTGGTTGGCTGGTTGGTGCATAAGTGGTGTCCCTCGAGCCACACGAGGTCTCCGATGTGGTATTTCGGGGTGTCCTTGTGTTTGATCCACCCCTGCTGCACTTTGATCATCAGTTCCTGGGCATGCGTTCTGGCTTCTTTGAACTGCTGCGCCCGCAGTGCTACTTGTGGGATAGGAGAGGGTCGATCGATCCAATCTGCGCGTGGGTTGTACCCCATGAGGACATTGAAAGGGGATTCCTTGGTAGACTCATTCGGCCAGTTGTTGTGTGTGAATTCTGCCATTGGCAGGTATCGTGTCCAGTCATCTTGTTGCTCGTTGACCCAGAACCTCAGGTATTGCTCAAGCCACTGGTTTGTTCATTCCGATTGGCCATCAGTTCTGGGGTGGTATGCCGTGGAAATGTTTTGCTTGATTCTGAGTATTCAGCATAGTTCACGGGTAAATTTTGACGCGAATCTTGGATCTCGGTCACTAATGATGCGTGCTGGCAGTCCGAATCTGGGGAAAACATGTGTCACGTACAGGGCCGCAGTTCCTTCTGCGCTTATTTCTTCCAGGCACAGGATGAACACCGCTGCTTTAGAGCAGTTGTGGTCTGTCACTGTCAGTATGGAATTGCAGCTGTTTGATTGGGGCAGTTTCGTGATGAAGTCCAGCGCTATGACCTCGAACGGAGTTGCTTCCGGTTTGGGAAATATGGGCTGTAGAGGGGCGCATGTTGGTCGGTTGTTGACTTTGATTCGCTGACAGTCCGCGCATCCCTTGACGTAGTCTTGTGCCTCTTGCCAAAGGCCTGGCCACCAATAGTACCTTTTGATTAATTTGATGGTTCGGATGATTCCGGGGTGTCCATAGGCGAGCGTGTCATGGTGGGCTTGTATAATATGCTTCCGCTCGTGAGCGTCTCCTGTAACCACTCTTTGTCCCTCTTTGTACCACGTATTTTTGATGCGCTTGAGTTTGTGTGGGTCTACCCATTTCGTGATGATGTCGTTGTCCTGGGTGTATACTGGGTGTGTGGGTTGCATTTCTTCCACTGTGATTTCCAGGCTTATGCGTGTCGGGTTTTCCGTGGTGTCAATGTTTGCAGCTCGGATGAATATGTGATCAGGGAGTACCGTGACTTGTTCATTGTCGTGTTCTCCCTGGTCGTAGTCGGGCCTCCTTGATAAAGTGTCTGCTCTTCCGTTAGCTGCTCCCTTGATGTGATGAATCTCTATGTCATATTTGGAGAGTTCCAACACTTCTCTTGCCACCCGTCTGCTTATCTTCTGAGGGGATCTCCAGTACTGCAGGTTCATGTGGTCGGAGAACACCTTGATTTTTTGTGGAGACCCCGCAAGGTAGGCTCTCCAGTTCCTTAGTGCCTTGACGATGGCTAATAGTTCCAAGTCGTAGATGTCGTAGTTTCGTTCTGCCACGTTGAGGGTGTTGGAGTAATATGCGATTGGGTGTTGTTTGTTGTCCTTGTCTCGTTGGAGTAGTACTGCTCCTACTGCGTATTCCGAGGCGTCGACTTCCAGTTCAAAGGGTTTGTCCAGTTCTGGGTGTTTGAGCACTGGTTCTTCTGTTACGAGGGTTTTGAGTTTGTCAAATGCTGCTTGTTGCTCTGTTCCCCATGACCATTCCATGTCTTTGCGCGTGAGTTTGTTGAGTGGGCGTGCATGTGTGGCAAAATTTCAAATGAAAGCGCGGTAGAAGTTGCAAAACCCTAGGAACGATCACACCTGTTTGACGTTTTTGGGGGTCGGCCAATCACGGATTCCAGAAATTTTGACAGGGTCCATGCAAATCACCCCCTTCTTAATGATTACCCCCAGGTAATCGAGGGTGTCGGAGTGGAATGTGCACTTTTCCAATTTGAGGTACAAGTCGTGTTGTTCTAGTAAGTCCAGGATATCATGAACTGCTTCTGTGTGGGCTAGTTCCGTGGTTGCCGTTGCGACTCCAATGTCGTCCATGTATATGCGTATGATGGTTCCCTTTTTCTCATGGTGTTCAATGAGTGGTTCAAAGATTGCGTTCATCATTGCTTGGAAGGTTGCCGGTGCATTTGTCATGCTGAAGTACATTACCAGTGGTTCGAAGAAACCCTGTTTAGTCTTGAATGCTGCTTTGTGTTCGTCTCCTGGTTTGATTCTGATGTTTGTGTATCCCCATCTGACGTCAAATTTGGAGAAGGTCCATCCTCTGCTAAGGTCTGCAATTAGCTGTGGTATGAGTGGGAGCGGGTATTGGTTGCGTATGGTCCATGTGTTGAGTTCCCTGTAGTCCTGTACTGGCCGTAGTTTTCCGTCCTTCTTTTTAACAAAGAAGAATGGAGCTGCGTACTGAGACTTAGACAGTCGAATGTATCCTTTGGCCAATTGTTCATCCAGGAATTCCTCCAAGGCTTTGTCCTCCGTTGGGTTGAGTGGGTAGACTTTGCAGTTGATGTGGTCTGGAGCGTTTGGTTTGAAGTCGATGGCGTGGTCCCATGGTCTAGGGGGTGGAAATCGGTAGGATTCTTCTTTGCTGAATACTTTTGCGTGTCTTTTGTATTCATCGGGTAATTCCTTTGTTTCCGTTGACTGTGCCGAGATTGCTAATTCCGTTGCTGTTGTGCGTCTGTATATTGGGTCCATTTCCTCTTCCAGTTCCCTGTAGGCTTGTTCACGTTCTTCGTCCTGTATCCTTGTGACGATGCTTCGAATTTCTGCTTGGATGGTGGCTGGGCTTGGGGTTTTATTGGGGTTAATGGTGTGTATGATGATTGGGTACTGCTTAGTGTCCATGGTGGCAGTGGCCCATTGTATGCGTGGTTGGAACGTCGCTAGCCAGGGGTACCCCAGAATAAGGTCTTCCCCTCCTACGTTGGTGATGAGGAACTGAATGGTTTTGAGTTTTCCATCAGTTTGTATATTTAGGTCAACACAGTGAGTGATTTTCCCTCCTTTGTTGTGTGTCCCATCTATGTTCCAGATATTTCGGGGGTTAGGTAGTTCCTTGGTTCCTAACCCCATCTTCTTTACGAAGTCTGGATGTATGAAGTTGTGGGTGGCTCCGGAGTCCACCAATGCTTTCTTTTCGGCCATGTAGTAACTCGTGTGAATCGAAACTGGGACGTGCATAGATCGATAGTGTGTGATAAGTGACAAGTTACAATTTAAAGCCCTCACCCAGGCCGTTGGGTTCAGGCGCTTTGAAAATCCTGCCTCCCTGCCATGTCCCTTGCGAACACCTCTCTCTTCTCCTCCGATAAGGCTGTGATGCGACCCATGATGTTGTCGATTTGGGGATCGGTATTTGCATGATTGGCTTGGACAGGTTCATCAAAGTCTATGAGAGGTTCCCCAGCTACACTTTGAGGGGCGGTGGGGATTTCCTCTATGTAGGCTCCTCTGCCTCGTGCCTTCCTTGGTTGGTTACAGTCTCGTGAGAAGTGACCCTTCTGGTTGCAATTGTAACAGATTATGTCCCTGATATTCAGGATGTTGAGCCGTAATACTTACTATAAGGCTCATTACGTAGGAATGACAGTACGATTAGTTATGCTATACACGTAATTCGGAGTATTTAGTCATACGGTATACATACAGAATCCCCTTAAGGGATTATTCCGAGTCCACCGGTGATTAGACATTAGGTGACACTGAAAACGCGATATTGTGGACGCCTCTACTCATCACTTTTCCCCAAACGGACATGGGTGGACCATAGAGTATATAAATCCGACTATAGGAGCGAGTACCTATACACATCTCTCTCCACCCCACTCTGAGCTTCCTCTGCTTCACTCTAAGCCTCGTCTAAGCTCTCTATTCAGGTAAGGGTCTACCTGTACACTGCGTGCATTGCTGCGCAACAGGTTATGGGCCCTGCCATAAGTCGCTTTGCGCCTTCATTGGCTGCAACGACGGCGGGTTACCTTTAGTACCTGCAGTGGGGTTGTCGCCTTCATTGGCAGACATTAGTCTCCTCCACTATGGGGAGACTATGACAGTATGTCGCCTTTAATGGCAGACATTAGTCTCCTTATAAGGGGAGACTATGCCGGTTTATTTTTCTGTTATTAGTCGCATACGGTGCTGACTACTCTCTATTCAGAAACCTTTTACAAATGTCGACTCTCACCACTCTTGTCCCCGTTCTTGATGGTAACAACTACCAAATTTGGGCTAAGCAAATGGAGGCTTTCTTAAAGTCTTCTGCGCTATGGGATATTATAAGCGGAAGACGGATCCTTCCTGCTTTCAAGGACAAAGACGCTCCTACCCCTACGGAGGTTGAAGCGTACAATGCGTGGGCTACTGATGACGACCGTGCCCTAGGCTCGATCGTGCTGCGCCTTTCACCGGCTATTCAACGCCAGGTTGAAAAATTTGCGACTGCTGGTGATGTTTGGGGACATCTCAAGTCCCAGTATGGGGGCATTAGTGCCGCTAACGTCTACCAGGACTTTAAGCGTGCCATGACGTTCCGTCTGGACTATGCTAAGCACCCTGGCCCCCAGATTGATGAACTGGCCACTATCTATGACCACCTTGCCGCTAATTCTGCGAAAGTACCCGATGGCCTTCAGGCCATGATGCTTCTCTCGAAACTACCAGCCAAGTGGGAATCATCCCTTGTCCCTATCCTCATGTCAGGCACTACGGCAAAGAAGCTTACTTTGACCGACATCCGTACTGCAGCGGTCAATCAGTGGGAAATCGAGCGTACAAAAGGCCAGTCCTCTAACAAGGAATCGGCCAACAAGTTGTCGGCGGTCAAGCGCAAGCGTAACAACCCTGACTTCCAGCAGCAGCAGCAAGGCTCTTCGGGCCAGAACAAGCAGCACGGCCAGCAGCAGCAGCAGCAGCAACAGGGAGGGAACCATCGCCAGCGCAGTAAACGCACCGGCAAGAAGTTCAAGAAGCAACATACGCAAGGGCATACGCACATTGCTGACGTTGCGGCGCTCCCAGCGCCAACCTCTACGACCATTGCGCATATCTCGCCTTCTGGGCTCGAGCAGCGCATCTCCTCCGCTCCTCCTGCGAAGAAGCGCGTACCAGGACATTATAAGTCCCTTAACAAGGCTCTGGACGTCACCCAGGCCTTAGAAACTCCTGGTACAGTACAGACAGTAAAGACGCTTGAGCAACGTCTTGGGCAGATGGTCGCGGATTCCCCATGGACCAAGAACCCGAACACCTTCGCAGAGGACTGGGAAATGTCAGATGAGGATGAGGACCTCCCTACAGGCTGCAGTGCGCCCATTAATTCGCCTCCAGATACTCCTAAACTAACCTTGACCCCTTTAGTCTCGCCTGCTGAACAAGAGGCGCGCAAAGACAAGGGCAAGGAGCCCATTCGCACGGTTGAGCCTATCGAAGAATGCCCAGATAGTCCTACTGCGGTTGAAATAACCAAAATGTGGGAAGGCTTTCATAAGAAGGCGGCAGTACGTGCCCCCTCCCTGGATATTTCTCTGGATTGGGGAAGCGAAGCAAATGACGACGATGACCGTGACATCTACGACGACCTCGCTGATGCAGTAGGACAAGATGACTTCAACCCCTACGAGGATGGGTTAGTAACTTTCCCTCCTCTAATAAGCAAATCTGACCACTCTACAGTGCTACTGGATATGACGCCGACTGGCGCTTCTAAAAATAGTAGTTACAGTGCACTTGTAAATAAAGTTGTAAATAGCGCTAATCTATGCGCTCATGGTCTTGATTTCGCTTTATGCTCGAAATGTAAGGGAAAGAAGAGTCTAACAGAGCGAGAACCTACTTGGTTACTTGACTCTGGTGCATCAGCACACTTTACAAACAATAAAATGGACTTTATAAGTTATACCCCCCTTTCACAAAAGCCTATGGTAAAGACGGCAGCCCATGCTCTTTATATACAAGGCAAAGGCTCAGTCTTACTAAAGCATTCTGTGGAACACAATGGCATTAAAACAAAGCATATTACACGCATATATCCTGTCTTACATATACCACAGATGACAACTAAGCTATTGTCCATGGGGGAGTTTCTTCAACAGGGATTGCGCGTTCATGGGGATTCGCAGCATATATCTCTATTCTATAAGGGCAGTACGACGCCCATATTACTGTTGCGCAGCTAACAGGAATGGAGTTCTCACCTTGAGTAGGTTGAGAGACTATAGAGTGGAGAGGGTGCGCAAGTGAAGAAGAGAGTGAATATCCTATTCGCCTCCCTCCCCATGGGAGGGTTTTTATACTCTATGGTCCTACCCTGTCCATATGCGTAAAAGTGATGAGTACAGGCGTCCACAATATCGCGTTTTTACACACACCTGATGTAAACTACCACTTCGAGATAGCCATAGGGCTTCTCTCACTCAGAGGGCGTATTGCGCCCACTATAGTACGTATCCCAACTACCGTAATAGGAAAGCATACTACCGTAATGTCGTAACTGCTATAGATAAGGTCCTTACGTACTTATCTCGTTCCAACACTCCCCCTTGCTTAGTGCAGCTTATTAAAGCGCGTCTAAGCAATCACCTAGCAATCTCACGAGCATTGGGAATGAGCATCGAGTGAGGGTTGCGTAGGAGTTGATGAGACTATGGCTGTCTCTAACCCGTCTCATCAAGTTGTGAATGGCTATCATCAACGACATTCTTCCAATCTTGAAGTATGATTATTATGTTCCCATCAGGACATACGAACTCCCTTCTGGTAGTTCGATGAGAGGCTTAGAGCCAGATGTCTGCTTGGAGAAGCGACATCACACCATGTCTAGTTAGGTGATTCTGTCC
>JAKELL010000269.1:0-64386 GCA_021524915.1 Lactarius akahatsu
ATGTAAGATCACGTGATCTACTCCCAATATTCTTGAGCATTTCCAAGGTAGGCGGGGAGGTCACATGACTTAGTGGGTGTTGGGCGGTGTTCAGCCACAAAGTCTCATAACTTCGACCTCTTCTTCAGCATATTCAGCACGTGATCACTTCACGGCAGTGTTCCAAGGTCTTGAAGGGGTGTTCGGGGAGGAGACAGTAGGGCGGAAACGTAACATGTTGGTGGCTTTGACTCCTGCAAATTGTTCCACTGGGAGAGGAAACGCTTCTGCTTCATCACGGTTGCCTGTGAATATTTTTGGGCTCCTTCCCTAGGAACTTGTCCATATTGGGCATGGTGAACCCAGGTACATTTGCTTGTCCGTCATCATGAGGGTTGTCGTCTGGGTCTCCTCCTGGTGGTGCTCCTCCTCCTCCTCCTCCTTCGTTGGGGGATTTTCCAAATATTGCGGTTCTGGCTTGTGCCATCATTAAAGTAGTGGTGGCAGACATGTCTGTGGGGATGGACTTAGTGATTTGTTCAAGGTGTTCTTCCTCCTGTTTGGTCCTTGATGATGCAGATCTCTTCCGGGTTGCTTGTGATGGATGGGGATGGTGCTGGTGTCTTAGGTGTTGGTGAGCGGACGGTTCTTCTTCTTCTCCGTCAATTGGTCCCCACTGATCTCTGGTGGTGACGTTGGATTGGAGGATATCAAGGCTGAGACTTGAGCTTGCGGGTCTGGTAACTTGGTACTTGTTGTATGCATCACTCCAATGGATTTCAACCCAGCAGAGGTTGTCGAAGTTGAATTCTACATGGATAGGTTGGGATTGTCCCTGCCGGTTGACGTAGTAGGTGAAGTATCCTGGGTTTTCTTCGTTGTCCTTCCAAAATGCATTTTCTAGATACTTCTTTGGGACGTTGCGGTCTCCTCTTCTGTTGATGTAGTAGGGTCGGAAGGGAACCCAGAAGTCTTTGGTTGTTCTTGTAGGATTGGCCACGGTGGGATCTTGGTCTTAATGTAGCGTCTACCACGGATGCTTGCCTGACTTAGGCTTCTTGCTTGGTGGTGATCCTTGGGAATTGAAAGTTGTGGTTAACAAAGGTCTCTGGATAGAAGGCAGGATGAGGTTGAAGACTCTCGTCTATCCCAAAGTAGGCATGAAGATCTTCTAGTTGGATAACTCCTTGAGGGATCCTGTCGATGTACCTGGCGCTGGCCCAAGAAGTACTGTCGAGTATGAAGAAGGAGCGATACGGGGCGGCCACACGTTCATTGCGATATAGGTGTACTTGGTAAGCCATGACATCTGGAGGGAAGTCCACTGATCCGCGAAGGGACAGGCAATAAGTCACAGGAATCCCTGGTCTTAAGGGGATATGCCAGACAACTCACTTAAGAGGGGGAGACCTCTTAGCAAAGACGAGTAGACAGTGGTGGTATTGGAAGAAGACCAAGATACCGTTCTTGGTCTTTGCGCTACTCTACTTATACAGATACACGCTGTTGAGCTGTAATACTTACTATAAGGCTCATTACGTAGGAATGACAGTACGATTAGTTATGCTATACACGTAATTCGGAGTATTTAGTCATACGGTATACGTACAGAATCCCCTTAAGGGATTATTCCGAGTCCACCAGTGATTAGACATTAGGCGACACTGAAAATGCGATATTGTGGACGCCTCTACTCATCACTTTTCCCCAAACGGACATGGGTGGACCATAGAGTATATAAATCCTACTATAGGAGCGAGTACCTATACACATCTCTCTCCACCCCACCTTGAGCTTCCTCTGCTTCACTCTAAGCCTCGTCTAAGCTCTCTATTCAGGTAAGGGTCTACCTATACACTGCGTGCATTGCTGCGCAACACGCGCGGGCTTTGAAGCGCCGCTTGAATGCTACTAGCCAATAGCATAAGTACCGTGAACCCTAGTACTGTCACGAACCTGTAAACTTGGGTCGTGACTCGAGCGTCTAAGACCGGTCCGCGCCGGCCCGGTCTTATGTAATCAATTTCCTAAAGGGGAAATCCGAAGTCGGAGTTCCAAATTCGTACTCCGACGGTCACGTGACCGGTCACGTGATTGTCCTATGTTTATCAAGTCACCTGACAACTGAAAGTCGTACCACTCTTTGGATTAATCCTATTGGACTGCGGAGCAGTCACACCACTATGACGCAATCTTGCGCAATCGACTGTGGAGCAGTCGTACGATACCTACGATTATTCTGATTGGTTGATATACTTAGAACCCTTCCAGAACCTTCCATTGCGCAGCACCTGTGGGAAGTAGTAAGCCTCCCCTAAAGTACGCACAGACCATGTACCCAGGTATATAAGCTAGAGCAATAGAACGGACAGTCCCTCAGACTGTCCACTTGTGACTCCCACCTGGATAACTCCCTTGTGCCTTTCTTCGCTATCACTATAGCTTGGATTCGCAATCTCATAGTTATCCTCGTTCTAGCCAAGTTCCTCCAAGTTTTCCCTGACTTCTTCATCGTTCCTCACGCTCCTCGTCAGCCAAGTGTCCTGCACGAGCACTCTGAGTGAGTGTTCATCACACTTGGACAGTCTCCTTATCTGACCTGGACGCTCTTGAATAGTGTCTGATTTCGGAGACGATTTTGGTCACTGGGACGGTGATTCCAGTTCATACTACACCTCGTGGGAGCCCCAGTATTGTGGCCCCCCTCGTCGTCGCCTTCCCCCCTCTTCTCCTCTCACATTTCCTTTGTCTCCGGTGGGGTTGAACACCCCCCTCCCTGTCCAAGTTGAGCAAGTCGCTCAACCTCAAGGTCCGGCTGCCTTTATGGCGCCCTCATCCCCAGTCCTCTCTTGCCCCCCGACACTGCGTCCTGCTACCCCCCTCTCCTACGCAGAGGCCTCCCCCAGCGTCGAGTACGTTCTACTCGACGAAGATTACACCCCCATTACTCGCCCCACGTCCCCAGACTTTGACATCCGGACCCAAGTAGCCGTTCGATCCGGCGCCCCCCTCGTCCCTCGCTCCCCATCCCCGGAACTTGTGTACCCTGACCCGGTACAAGTTTTTCAGTCCCCTTTGCTCGGGCCATTATCGCCCCTCTCGGATCTCCCATCCCCCTCAGTTCGTCTTGTCTCACCTCGCCCTCGGTCCACGTCCCTGCCCCCTCGCCTCGCCACCCCAGACTCACCTATCAACTACAACCGTGTAGCTGAAGGCGTCCCCCGCATCGACACCCCCGACCAGGACCTCCCCGACGAAAATCAGGAAAATATTCCCCCTCCTGCTCCCCTGATTCGCCCCCCGTCTTGCATAAACGTCACCACTGGCCCCCACCCTCACCAGTTCATAAACGTTCAGACTCCCCAAGGAGAAGAGTGGCGTCCTATCACAGAGTTTTACCAAAACTCTCTCACCCAGATTCCATCTACTGACCACCTTCTCACGTACCCCCCGAACTTCCCTGGTGTCACCCCTTTCCGGTTCCGATCCCCACACTACATCACCTTCTACCCACGTCACTGTCCCTTGGCTATCGCCCTAGGTATTCCCCCTCTGTACGCTTGCTCCCAGGTTGTCATCAACCTCCCCAGTCAAGACCTTCCCCTTGGATCTATCAAATACAACTTCAGGGAAGGAATTCGTCGGGCTCTTGCCCCCCTCAACCAGGTCATCAGACAAGCGTACGTCGGCACCCTAGTCACCCTCGAACTCCAAGACTTCTTGGACGGAAGGATCATTTCTACATACGGGTATCTTGCTTTTTGGGAAGATCGAATTTTTGTTATAGACCAGGGATATCACTTTGAAGACACAGTTAGGACTAGCCCCCCTCTCCTTGCCTACTGCTTTACACCACGTATACCTGCTGACCCCTTCCTGTTCATTTCTACCTACCCAGACCAACAGGAACTATAACCACTTACTATACGAGTAAGTGTTGTAGTTAGTTGGTTATTTGGTACGAAATAAAAGGGGTTTAGTGTCACATTTTCGTCCAACTCAAATCTCTGAACAAGAGCAAATTAACCGCTCTCAAGCACTCTTTGAAACCCACAGAGAAAGACAACTCCAGTTTTACTATCCTTCTAGTACCCTCGTTAACCTCGCCCACTCCAACACAGTAGAAGTTTGGAGCGATAGTACCCTCCTCCTTAAAGACCTCGACTCTATACTTCCATTCGGAAAGGTACTCACCTTAGTCGAGTTTCAAGACTTTGTCGCCAGCAAGCTAGATAGGCTTAGCAACCTAGCCCAAGAGCAACTCCTGTATTGGCACCTATCCAAGACACTCACGGTCCACGGCGCTCCCATCGAATCAACCCTCTTGTGGAACAAAGACGACTATCTTTGGTTTGTCCACATCCCCCCCAGAAGACAGCACATCCTAGAACAACTCCTAAGAGGAGAACGGCAATTTTTCCTTGAACGATTCCGGTTGGACTACGAACAAATCCAAATATCTTTCCAGGAGATTCGAGTGGAATCTACACAAATCAGATCACAACCAGTCATTACCGAAGGTCGTGAATACACCCTCAAGTGGGGAAGTTACTGGGAAACAACCCTTGAAAACCCAGACACCAACATCATCAATCCAAGAATCTTTCACCTCCCCCCGGACACCCCCAATGATCACGACTTTGTCACACGCCTTGACATCCAAGAGAACGGAGACGAACCTCTCCCATCAAGTAATCCACCAAGTCCAAGTCCAAGTCCCCCTACACCATTCACAGATACTGATAGCGGTTGGGGAGAACCTGCCAACCAGTGGATCAGTAACGGTGTCTGTTGGTGTAGTAAAGAAGTCTGTACTTGTGGTTACAGACCAGATACCCCACCTACTCCACCTAGTGTAGTATTGTGGGCTCCAGGCCAAGACTACCTACCTTCTAGAGAAAGAATATAGAAGGTTCCTTGTTTAAACCACCCTGGCAGAAAGCGCACTCGATTGGGCTATCACCCTGGCATCGCAACAAGTGTCCCAACGTCACAGAAGCCGAAGACAACGAAACCAGTTTATAAGAAGGGATACGCCTATTCCCTCTCCAGAAGAACACCCTCCAGTAATCCCTAATAGAGACATTAGGAGAGTAAATCAAGCAACGAGTACACGTCCAAGTAACCCAGTTCAAGCGACCCCCACGTATCCAAGTTATCACGAGCTTCCCCCAGTCGTTCGTCAACCCTCCACTAGTAGTGAAGAAGGACAATTCCTAGCAACCCAACCCACGTATTACCACCTCCCAGAAGTACCCTTCATATCAAGAACACTACCCACGAGAAACCCCAGAGAATTACAGACCTTCAAGCAGCACTGTCAACTCATATTCCAGAGACACGGAGTTCCCCTAAACCTCCAGCACACAGTCAACAACATCCGCGACATCACCACAGACCCAGTAGGGTTCCAAGGACTCTTGTGGAGATCTAGTGTCTTAATATCGCATTACGGAATATTTGAGGAATATTGTTGGATTCGATCTAGTCAACGACCAAGTGCAACTCACGGGATAACACTACA
Organism: Lactarius akahatsu; assembly: GCA_021524915.1. Taxonomy (NCBI): domain Eukaryota; kingdom Fungi; phylum Basidiomycota; class Agaricomycetes; order Russulales; family Russulaceae; genus Lactarius; species Lactarius akahatsu. The sequence continues at coordinate 5,504 of JAKELL010000269.1, forward strand.
ACCAGGGTATAAAATCTTTTACGCCTGGGACTCAGACGGTTGGACCATATCAAGACTACAAAGACGCTCCAGTGAATGAGCAATCAACCAGACCAAAACACTAGAGACCTTACCCCTGAAGAACTAGCAAGAGTCCCCGTCTACTTCAAGAACCCCTTCTTCTCCCTTGACGATAATCTAATCCACATTATCTGGAACACAGAAGAACTCACGAGCCCAAACGGGAAGTTCCTGTGGAAATTCTTTGGAACAGACGACACCATCTGTCATGGACGCGTATATTATTTTCCCTATTTTTCTGTATTTTTACGGAATTATCTGAGGAAGATATAAAGGGCCGAAGTACGAGATATTGTTAGTCACATGCTGCCATCATGTGCACATTTGAGCACGTGACCCTGGGATAGTTGCACCCTTAACGGGACAACTTAATCTGATCACATTCCATTTATGTACGGACTCATACGATTGGTAGATAAGGAAGGAACCTTCTAGATAGTTCTAGACTTCGCTTAGTAGTATACGCTTACTCGCTATATTAGGTTTTACTCAGCAAGATAAGGCATCGCGTCAGCGCCATGACTAGTGCATCAGTCAGCACAATAGATAGCGCTATTATTAGAACACGACGCGTCAGCTCCTGAGTCATGGAGTCTTACTGTACACTTAGTAATAGTGTTTAGACTCAGTTCAAGCTCAGCCACAGTAACGTATATAAACCCTCCTGTAGCGTCCTGAGTGGAACCAACTTGTCCTCTTGGTTCTCCACTCAGGTGCGCATCTCCTTGTACTCCTTACTCCTTACCAATCTAACTTGTCCTCTTGGTTCTCCACTCAGCGTACCACAGCGTGATCACTGACGTCTTGAGTTCTTGCATAAAGACTCTGAGTTATTCGTCCACTCCGCTGTGACTGTGCGTTAGCGCATGATTTATCTCCGCGCCGAGCTTGGGTGTGCTCACCAGACAGTTCACTCACAGTTTACACTTGAGCTTGACGTAGCGAGGTTGTCATACCGCTACACCATCAGCAAAGACGATTTTGAAGACGCTTACCCAGGATATAGCAAATTTGACAAAGGATCGTACAATCACCACAATCTCACAGCCAAGTACAACGGAAAGGAAGTCCGTTGGTCGACCAAACGAGAACTTTGGGTCTACAAGAATAACAGAAGAGTAGTCTTCCCAGACTCTGACCAAGAGGGATCAGACTTATCCCCACCGCCAAGTATAGACCAAGAGAATTCAGAGACAGAACAGGCAGAAGTATCAGGCCTCCTAGACAAAACCACCAAGACAGTCGCCTCAGTACTAGCTAGTTTATCAGGAACACACACCCCCCAGTCACCATCAGCAGGAAAGCTACCAGGCACACTTCCAAGTACCCCAGGACCATCCAGTCAACCAAGTTATCCACTGTTCACACCAAGACAACCAAAGCTTTTTGGTACCAAGAGTCAATCCCCTTCTCCACCACCGACACCCCCAGTAACAAGCACCATGGCTTCAGGAGGAGGCACCAAGTTATTAGGAACACCCCCAGAACCGTTCGATGGCAAACAAGACAAGGCAGAAGCTTTTTGGAGTAGTGTTGAAAACTACTACTATCTCAATGAATCCACGTACACCAACGAAGGCAAGCGCGTATCGGCTGCCTTAACGCACTTCAAGATTGGTACCCCAGCAGGAGATTGGGCCCAAGATCAGCAGACCAAAGCCCTCACAGCCACGCCCATAGACTTTGGCACCTGGAACGATTTCAGAGACGCGTTCAAGAAACACTTCATTCCGTCACACACCAAGTTAGAATCAACCAACCTCATGTACTCCTGTCGTATGGGAAATCGACCCTTCAATGATTGGTACCAAGAATGGTCCACGTACGTGTCCAGATCAGGTGCAAACGAAGAAACCAAGATGTTCGCCTTTAGAAAGGCACTCCCTGCAGCTCTACACCAGAAGATTATTGGTGTATCACCACAGCCCACAACCCTAGACAAATTGGTCGAACTAGCAAGAGAATTCGACCGCGTATGGCGTCTCTACAGTAATCCAGCATTCACAGGACAAAGACTTCAAGGGCCAAGAAATAGGGCCATGTACGCCGAAGAAGACGGCGCTCACGTCAACGCCACCACAGCCACGAGTATAAGACCTCAGCAAGCAGGCAGAATAACCAAGGAAGAAAAAGATCGACGCTTCAAGGAGAAGCTCTGTTTTTATTGCAGAAAGCCGAACCACCGAGCCAAGGACTGCCGGACCAGGAATAGCTCCCAACGACAAGGACAAGGGAATGGAAGACCCAGTAATCAGTGGTCAGACTTTAGGGCACGCGCGACCCTAACTCAAGAAGAATCCTACGAGGATCCCCCCAAAGATCACCCTGCCCAGATAGCGGCAATGTACCACAGTCCCCCAGCACACATCATGATTCCACGCCCTCAATCAGCCCCCCTTCCAGAGGATTTTTGAACTACCCTACTGAAGCACTGTCAGTTAGGGCCTTATGAGTGGCCAACCATAGTTTTACCCAAGGATACTCATTACTAGAGACGTTAGATTCTGAGCCTGTACCCGGTGATACGATACGGAATAGACGATCACCCTCAATTACGCTCAGAATCACTCTAGTAGGAAAGAAAACCGGTCGAGAAATCAGTGCACGGGCTTTATTAGACAGTGGCGCAGAAGGAATCATCATAGATCAAGACTTTGCCAAGAAGAATAACCTAACCCTCAGAACCCTGGTTAACCCACTTCCAGTACGAAATGTGGATGGAACACTGAACAAACAAGGATCAGTTCGATATACTATGATCCAGACAATCCGGATAAAGACTTCCGATGAAGAATACCACGACAAATGTGTTGAACTCTATGTAACCACACTAGGCGACCACGATATTATCCTAGGAACAGACTGGCTCAAAGCACACAACCCGGAAGTTAACTGGGCCATGCCACAACTCGCCTTCACAAGATGCCCCAAGACCTGCACACTATCCACCAAGTCCCTAGTTATTACAGCCAAGAAGCCGCAGACGCGAGCAACCACGATCAATGTTTTACAAACCACAGAAGAATACCAAGTCGCAGGTGAACCTGCCTTTAGTCAAGAAGCCATGGAGCCGTTCCTGTACCTACATCAAGAAACCAAGGAAGAAGATATACTCATTAGAGCCAAGACCACCACAAGCACAGAAATTGCAGCTAGAACAGCACCAAAGACATCCACAGAACACATCCCAGCCCAGTTTTCACAGTACGCTAAGGTATTTAGCGAGACAGCCTCCCAAAGACTACCACAGCACCAGCCATGGGACCATGCCATAGAATTGAAACCCGGAGCCACCATGAAGAATTGCTCCATCTATCATCTTACGCCCAAAGAATCAGAAGCATTGAAGATTTATATCATGGATCACCTACAAAGGGGATATATTCGCCCTTCCAAGTCACCCATGGCCAGCCCCTTCTTCTTTATAGATAAGAAAGACGGCAAGTTACACCCAGTACAAGATTATTGAGCATTAAACGATATTACGATCAAGAACGCCGCCCCATTGCCATTAATCCCTGAGCTCATTGATAAACTACGCGGCGCAAGATGGTTCACCAAGTTAGATATCCGATGGGGCTACAACAATATACGAGTCCGCAAAGGCGACGAGTACAAAGCTGCTTTCAAGACACCCCTCGGACTATATGAACCCACAGTCATGACATTCGGCCTCTGCAATGCCCCTGCCACGTTTCAAACATTCATGAACACCATCTTCGAAGACCTGATAGATGAAGGACACATTGTCGTCTATCTCAATGATATCCTGATATTTGCAGAGGACCTCCCCACGTTAACCAAGCTCACCCACGAAGTACTATCACGCCTAGCAAAATACGACCTCTACTTGAAACCAGAAAAATGCTCTTTTGCCCAGACATCCATAGAATACCTCGGACTCGTTATATCCGAAGGACAAATTGCCATGGACCCAGCCAAGGTGGCAGGAATAAGAGACTGGCCACCTCCTAAGACAGTCAAACAAGTTCAAGCCTTCCTAGGATTTTGCAACTTTTATCGACGCTTCATCAAGGACTTCTCTACCATTGCACGCCCCTTGTTTGACTTAACCAAGAAAGAAGTACCCTTCCTATGGACCCCAGAAGCATCCACAGCCTTTCAGACACTCATCACAGCTTTCACCACTGCACCTGTCCTTGCCCTACCAGACCACAAGAAGCCTTTCCGCTTAATCACGGACGCTAGCGACTTTGCCACTGGCGCCATCTTAGAACAACCCGATGCACTCAACCGTTGGCACCCCATTGCGTACCACTCCAAGTCTCTACAGCCTGCCGAACGGAACTATGAAATCCATGATAAAGAACTCCTTGCTATCATCCGTGCCCTGGAAATTTTTCGCCACTACCTTGAAGGACGCGAAGACACCCTCGAAATTTGGTCGGACCATGGAAATCTGGTCTATTTCTCCACGAAACAGAAACTTACGCGGCGCCAAGCACGATGGGCCCTCTTCCTCTCATGTTTCAAGTTCACCATTGTCCACAAACCCGGTACCCAAAATAAGTCGGATGCCCTGTCCAGGCGTCCAGACCTTAAAGAGGGGATAGCTCACGAAGAAAACGATCGTGTGCTTCTGGATAACAAATTTTTCACAATCCATGCAGTCCGACCCACAACAATCACAGTCCAAGGGAACACCACGTTACGACAACAAATCAAGAGCACTCAAGAATACGACAAAGAAGTTAGCCTTGCCTTAGAAACCCTTCTAAAGAATGGCCCTAGATCCCTCACAAAGGGCTTAGAAGATTGGAACTTAGAAGATGGAATCATCCTGTACAAAGGACAAGTATACGTCCCCAAGAATGAAGATCTCCGAAGAGAAATAGTCAAGCAATACCATGACCATCTTGCCACAGGACACCCTGGAAGATGGAAGACCTACGAACTAATTTCACGAGAATTCTGGTGGCCAGGCATGTCCACCTTTGTCAAGAGCTATGTGGACGGATGTGCCACTTGCCAAGCAACAAAAGTTAAACCAAGAAACCAAGTACCCCTGCAACCAAATCAGGTCCCTAACGAAATTTGGGAAATAATCACTATGGACTTCATCACGGATCTCCCCACGTCACAAGGATACGATTCACTATTCGTTGTAGTGGATCGTCTCAGTAAAGCAACAATAATTGCTCCATGTAACAAGACCATCACTGCCGAAGAAACATCCAAGTTATACTTAGAACAAGTCTGGAGACGAACAGGTCTACCACACCAAGTAATATCCGATAGAGGACCACAATTTGCTTCCAAAGTAATGCAAGAAGTTTGGAACAAACTAGGCGTCAAGTCAACCATGTCTACAGCATTCCATCCACAAACAGATGGAGAAACAGAACGCGTCAACCAGGAACTAGAACAATACCTACGCGTCTTTTGTAATTTCCAAGTCGACAACTGGGTAGAACTAATACCCTTCATGGAATTCGCTCACAATGCAAGACAACACAGCGCCACAGGAAAATCACCCTTCGAGATCTGGTACGGCTACAAACCAGAATTCATTCCACCAGTCAACTTTGCGTCCAAAATACCCACAGTAGAAGAACGCCTTCATTCCCTAGAACAAATTCGCATTGAAGTATCCGCTGCACTAAAGGTAGCAGCCGAAGTCATGAAAAATACCCATGTATCCACAGCCACCTACATACCCCAACCGGGCGACCAAGTTTGGTTAGAAGGAACCAATATCCACACCACGCACCCCAAGGCCAAACTAGCCCCTAGACGACATGGACCATTCAAAGTCATATCCGCGTGGGGAGTTAATTGTAAACTCCAGTTGCCCAAAGCTTGGAAGATCCATCCAGTGTTCCATATATCCCTTGTATCCCCCTACAACGAAACCACAGCCCATGGACCCAATTTCGCCAGACCACCCCCAGAAATAGTCCAAGGAGAGGACAAGCACTATGAAGTAGAAACGGTCCTCCAATCAAGGCTCTCTCCGAACAAGAGAGGCATACAATACCTAGTGAAGTGGAAAGGATACCCTTCTTCAGAAAACTCCTGGCTCCCAGCCTCACAAATGAAACACGCCCAGGACCTTGTTCGACAATTTCACCACAAGAATCCACGAGCACCCAAACTCAGAACCTTGATGGTTGCTGAACGGCGCAGCAACCCCTTAAAGAGGGGATACTGTCACGAACCTGTAAACTTGGGTCATGACTCGAGCGTCTAAGACCGGTTCGCGCTGGCCCGGTCTTATGTAATCAATTTCCTAAAGGGGAAATCCGAAGTCGGAGTTCCAAATTCGTACTCCGACGGTCACGTGACCGGTCACGTGATTGTCCTATGTTTATCAAGTCACCTGACAACTGAAAGTCGTACCACTCTTTGGATTAATCCTATTGGACTGCAGAGCAGTCACGCCACTATGGCGCAATCTTGCGCAATCGACTGCGGAGCAGTCGTACGATACCTATGATTATTCTGATTGGTTGATATACTTAGAATCCTTCCAGAAGCTTCCATTGCGCAGCACCTGTGGGAAGTAGTAAGCCTCCCCTAAAGTGCGCACAGACCATGTACTGTTACGATTCTCGTCTTTCTGTACGATAGGTCTTATCCGCTTATCTGCCTTATCTCGCGTTCGCGTGTACGTTTACCTATGTTCCGCTTCGATTCGGTCCTCGCCTCTTATCTCGCACCAACCCCATGACCGCAGGGAAGCCAGGGCTGTGACTTCTAGGGCCCGCTGACGTCATTTGAGCCCCGCGTGCCCCCGCGGGATTCCCTTGTACCTTTTACGGACTTCCCCTTTGCACTTCCTTATTAGCTCGCTGGGGCCAGTACCTCAGGATCGCGTCATATGTTTGTACTTCACAAACAACCTGTAGTAGTATATAAGTTACGCTCTACCTAGCTTGTACGGTAGACTTGACTTCTTGTGTAATACCACAATCGTCTTTGCCTCACGAACGACTTTGACTCGCCTTTGCGCTTGAGTCCCTCTTCGCTCGCCTTTTTGCTTGAGCCTCGAACTTCCGCTAATATCCTTGTGTCCCTGGGAGACCAAGTGATACTTGTTCATCACTGAACTGAACCTTAGCCGGTTCACGCCTAGCCGATCCCGTTGACTTATCGAAGTACACGTCGTACTTAACGCCCCTGTGGTGGCGTTACATTAAGTCAAGTCTCTCACAGTGGCGATGTCTAGTCGCAGCCGAACCAAGTTTAGGCCCGAATATATTGACCGTCTTAGCTCGGACGAATTATCAGACAGAGTTAAGGGAACCGCGGTCTGGGCAGAACACAACGGAGTCGAAGGATATTTTATCTTTGATCCCTCGACGCAATCGTATCGACAGATCCATTACCTCGACGACAGGCACCTCTGGGCCTTTATTGAATATTCCCCATCTGAAGGAGCGTGGTACACTACAGGACCAGTACCCCTCTCCCTGAACACTGGACCCTTGGGATCCTCCAATCCTTCGGGCATTATTATCGATCCCCCCAGCACCCCATCCCCGAGTGTATCTGTACCAACAACCAACCTCCCCACCTCAGCATTCCCATCATACACCATGGCTCAGCCAGGACAAGCATCCGCAAGTACCACCCTCACGAGCGGAGGAGGTATACCCAGTGGAAGTGGAGCGCCTGCCGGGGGAACTCCCGCCAGCGGTGGCGGTGGCGGTGGCGGTGGCGGTGGCGGTGGCGGTGGCGGTGGCGGTGGCAGTGGCGGTGGCGGTGGTGGCGGTGGTGGCGGTGGACCGGCGCCAGCCGGAGGACTTGCACCCGCCCCTGGTGGCAACGGCCGCCTGGGAGGAAATCCCCCACCCGAGTTTGACGGAAATCGAGAAAAAAGCAAGGCATTCTTACGCGCCTTCAAACTATACTGCGGAATGAACCCAACGGTAGACCTACTCGCAATACCAGGACAACGAGCCATGGCCTTCCTCTCTTACATCCGAGGGCTGCTAGTCGACGATTGGGTTGACGAACAGATGAGATGGCTCGAAGACCAAATAGCGGCAGGAGTCCTACGAACTCAGAACAACCTCTGGAACGAGGTAGAAACCCGGTTCCTACAAGCGTATACCGACACCGCAGAACAGACGAAGGCCCGCAAAGCCTTACAAACGTTAGCGATGAAAGGAGAAGATATTGACTCCTACATCGCCCAATTCGAGAACCTGACCACGAAAGCTGGGTATGGCCCGGACGAAGCCACAACATTGGAGCTATTCCAGGATGGGCTCCCGAATCAGTTAGTCATTAACGCCATTCGCTTCCAACACCCCGTTACGTGGGAAGATTGGAAGCGAGCCGCCCGACTACAACAGGCTGAGTATTTGGTTTTGAAGGACCGACTCGGCAAGAACCGCACCCCACGCCAAAAGAAGGGAGGGCACAACCGCGAACAGTGGGTACAAGCCCTCAACAAGAATCGCGACCCAAATACCATGGATGTTGGACGCGCCCGAGCCTCCGTGGCTCTCACCGACGCGGACCGAATCCAACTCCAAAAGGAGGGGCGCTGTTTTAGATGCCGTGTTACGGGGCACATCTCGCGTAACTGCCCACAAAAGAGCGCTCAAATTGCTACTTCCTCCACGACCACCCAACCAGCTTCCATCTCCGCTCCCCCGCCCGTATCAACTCCCGCCATCACTACTGTCGCCATACAATCTAACCGCGTACTTTCGACGGAAGAGCAGGCTGAAGCACAGATCGCTGCGATGAAAGCACAACCCCCAGAGGTACGAGACCTCATGGTAGAAAAGCTGTTTGCAAAGGAGGATTTTCTCGACGCTTGAACCCGACGGCCTGGGCTAGAGCACTCAATGTAAACGTGTACCATAGCAGATACCGATCCATGCGAATCCCAGTACTCTTTAAATCTGCACACACGACGGCCGAACGACAAGTACTCCTAGATTCAGGAGCAACGGACAATTTTATCTGCGCCTCACTTCTAAAACGGCTGCAGATTGGAACACGTGATGTCACGCAACCAATACGCATTTGGAACGTGGACGGAACTCACAACCAGGACGGAGCAATCACCCAATACACCGATCTGAACGTCCGTACCGGAAACGACACTAGAACGCTTCGCTTCCTAGTAACGAATTTGGGAAGAGACGAAGTCATACTGGGTTACCCATGGTTCTCTGCGTTCGAACCCCTTGTAAAGTGGGGAGAAGCGACGCTGAACGAGGACTTCCAACCAGTTGTCATATCCAGCCTCCAGTCATCGGACGAAGCCACGCCCGTAGAAGCATCCATACGGGCGTTGGAGACGTATCAACTCGATGAGGAGGCTTGGGAACAGATCGCGGACGACGACCAAGAGCCATGTGTGGCGTTACTACGAAAAACCACGACGGCGTCTGAACTAGCACAACAGGAGGCGGCCAAGCGAGAGGTACGCACCTTTGAAGAAATGGTACCACCAGAATATCGGCGGTATCGTAAGGTGTTCAGCGAGGAAGCATCCCATCGCCTCCCGCCGAAGCGCCCGTGGGACCATGCCATCGACTTAACACCGAGCGCGCCCGCGACGATGGACTGTAAGGTGTACCCATTGACCCAAGAGGAGGATAAAGCCCTCGACATATTCCTCGCCGAACAACTAGAAAGGGGATACATTAGACCATCGAAATCCCCATACGTTTCACCATTCTTCTTCATAAAGAAGAAAGACGGGAAGCTCAGACCCGTACAAGACTACCGACGACTGAATGAAGTCACCGTCCGCAACCACTACCCACTACCACTAATTCCGGAACTCATTGACAAAATTCGCGATGCACGACTCTTCACGAAACTAGACATCCGTTGGGGATATAATAACATTCGCGTAGACGAAGGAGACGAGTGGAAAGCTGCCTTTAAAACGAATAAGGGAGCTTTCGAACCGCTTGTGATGTACTTCGGACTCACAAATTCCCCCGCAACGTTCCAAGCGATGATGGACTTCACGTTCCGAGGACCGGTATTAACGAATGAAGTAATTGTGTATATGGACGATATCCTAATCGCAACCGTCGATGACCTCACACGTCACCGAGAACGAGTCCATCAGGTCCTGACCATATGCGAAGAGAACGACCTCTACATCAAACCAGAGAAATGCGAGTTCGAAGTACGCGAAACGGAGTACCTAGGGCTTATCATCGGACACGGAAAGCTGCGCATGGATCCCGTAAAAGTACGAGGGATCCGCGAATGGCAACCCCCAAAAAGCCTCAAGGAAGTGCGTGCCTTTATCGGCTTCTGCAACTTCTACCATCGGTTCATCAAAGGATTTTCGACACTCGCACGCCCCCTCCACGACCTTACAAAAAAGGACACCCCATGGCATTGGGGGGCAGACCAACAACGCGCGTTTGAACGCATCAAAGACCAGATATGTCAAGAGCCAGTCCTCCTCTCCCCCGACCTAGCAAAGCCCTTCGAAATGGAAGTAGACGCGTCCAACGTCGCCATTGGCGCCGTCCTCAACCAATTAGGGAGCGATCAAAAGCTCCACCCAGTAGCGTTCCATTCAGAATCGTTATCCCAAGCTGAACGGAACTACGACATCTACGATCGAGAGTTGCTTGCAGTGGTCAAAGCGTTGCGCGCCTGGCGCACCTACCTCGTCGGCTCTCCTCACAAAATCATCATACACACCGATCATGCCAACCTTCAGTATTGGAAGGAACCGCGAAAAATCAGTCGACGAGTGGCACGCGAATTCCTAGAATTATCAGAATATGACTTCGTATTAAAGCACGTATCTGGAATTCGGAATGGTCGCGCAGACGCCCTATCTCGACGAGCCGACTACGCACCAGGCGACGGAGATAATGACGATGTCATCGTCCTCCCGGCAGACCGCTTCGTCCGAGCCACGGAAATGTCAATGCACGACATGGACATTTGGACCCAAATAGCGCAGAACCTTGATGAAGCACAAGTGCTGCACTGGGTTGAGCCGCACAGTCTGAAGAAGCACGGAGGATTATGGTGGAAAGGCGACGCCCTCGTCGTTATCGGGGATAACGATCTTAAGCGGGGGGTAATCACCTTTTTTCACGACACACCTGCAATGGGACACCCCGGAATCACAAACACCTACGAACTTTTACGACGAGACTACTGGTGGCCTAACATGCGCAAAGACGTCGAGGAGTACGTCAAGGGCTGCGCCACGTGCCAAGCCAACAAAATTAATCCCCACCGACAAAAACCACACCTATTCCCCATCACAACCGATCCAGACGCAGAACCCTTCGAAGTCGTAGCCATGGATTTCATTACGAAACTACCACAGTCTCAAGGATACGACTCGATACTCACCATCACCGACCACGACTGCTCCAAAGCAGCCATCTTCATCCCGTGTAACGAAACGATCACAGCGGAAGGCGTAGCCCGGCTATACCTTCGCCACGTCTACCCCCATTACGGCATACCGCGAAAACTAATCACCGATCGAGACCCCAGATTTACATCCTGCATTCATGACACAACTCTGCCAAGTTCTCGGAATCAGGCAGAACATCTCGTCGGCGTATCACCCCCAAACAGATGGGCAGTCGGAACGCACCAATCAATGGCTAGAACAATACCTACGCCACTGGAGCAACGTGCAACAGGATAACTGGGCAGAGGCCCTCCCGTAGCACAGTTCGCACACAACGCGTGGCCCAACGCGACGACGAAACACTCCCCCTTCTCACTCATTATGGGGTGGGAACCACGTACCAACTGGGTCTTGAAACCCACGACCTCTCCGTCAGTTGACCAGCAGTTGGAAGATATGGGCAACTTCCGACAACATGCGCAAGATTGTATCAAACACGCCCAAGAACTCATGGCAAAGCGAGGACGCACTCGCTTCGTTCCTTATCAAGAAGGGGCGCAAGTGTGGTTAGAGGGGACAAACCTTAAAACGTTCTACCCCACTGCCAAGCTAGCCCCTAAACGCCACGGGCCGTTCCGCATCAAGAAGGCCCTGTCAGCGGTGTCTTACGAATTAGAACTTCCGGAATCATGGAAGATTCACCCCGTATTCCACGCCAACCTCCTCACCCCATATAAGGAAACGGAGCTACACGGGGCAAACTTCACGCGACCCCCTCCTGACCTTATCGATGGCGAAGAAGAGTTCGAAGTGGAGCGAATCCTCGGATCGAGAATCCACGGCCAAGGGCGTAAGCTCCAATTTCTGATCAAATGGAAGGGATTCCCCATAAGCGATAGTTCGTGGGAACCCTTCGAGAACGCCCAGCATGCACCTGACCTCATCGCCGACTTCTACCGGCATAACCCAACCGCCAAAGGGGCTGGACGAAAGATATAAGAACACGCCCCGCAAACCCACACAATGCACTCCCCTCTTACTCCTCACACCATGACGACCACTCCTATTATGTCTAAGATTCCCTCGCGCCCACCGGCGCAACTCATACTCGAACAACTGACCGTACCATCGCAGGATCAGGGTGTCCCCTCTCAGCCAGAGGGTTGTACGCCGTACTCTGTAGTCCCTAGCCCTGCTCCTCCCGTCCTATCCCTCATCGCTCCCGCTCTCGATCGCCTCGCGCGAGAAGGAGTCACCACGTCACTACTCGCCCTGACCGCCCCACCTATTGACACCCCAATAACCGTACATGTCCCACTCGTCCCCACTCCCCCATTCCCTCCCGGGATCGATCACGTACCCACACCGACCACCCAACCGCGTATCGTCGAGCCCGACCCAACCATAGCCTTCCTCCAAGACGAGGAAGAAGAAGAAACTATAGACCCGGGACTCCCCTTCCTTCGCAACGACCCCGACCTCACTTTCCTCTATTTCCCCATGAAGATTGGGAACGCGGGATACCCAAAACAAATCGCGCGCTTCATTTATTATCGAAAGAATTATCAAGAGGTCGTGGGAACCATGGGAAGGGGGCACCCTTGCTACGTACAGTCGGTCTACCTACAGGGGGTATACGAAGGACAACTCCCCCAGCACGTCACGGACCAACAACTTGCCATGTTCCACCCCCACGACCCCCGCGCCATATGCATTAACGAAGTTCCTGACGGAGTTGCGCAGCGTCCGCATCCACGCGGATGTATCCCGACTCCGGGAATGCCTCCTGCGCAAGGACTCGATTGCAAGTTCGCGAGTCCGAGCTCCGACGGCTGGAGACGGACCTCACGCGGGACCGTTTCCACATGGACATGGATCTCGCGAGTGTGCGGAAGCGACTGCAGTACGCGCGTGTCGTACCACTCATATCCGAGAAGTTCGACGAGCTTCAGGCCAGGCTCGTACGTCCGAGATCCACCCCCGAGGCCATTCCTATTCCCCCACGCGCCGGGGGCCCTTGCGAGATGCCTCGCCTTCAGGGAGAGAGCAGCAAGCGAACTCGCAAGTGTTTCCAATGCAAGTCGACGGACCACTTGATCGCGCAGTGCCCTCAACGGAGGGCCAAGCAGCCGTGTCAGTGGTGTGGCAGTCGTACTCATCAGTACGATGTGTGCCTTATCCGTCGAATCTCCCCTATGTCCCCCGCTTATATCGACCCAGATGACCGCCCTCGGTGGTGCGGTAAGTGTCTGCGGTATGATGCCAAACACGAAGAGATACACTGCCCTCAGTATGAGCAGTGTCGAGAGTGTGGTGAGCGAGGGTCGCCATCTTTTCCTGCGTCGTCATACCTGTCCCCGCCCCCCGTCGCCGATCCCAGACACAGTGCCAGTCGAAGATGACTGGTACTACACCAGCAACTAGTCGAAGTCGTGGCGACTTCGAATCTGACGGGGGGGTAATGTTACGATTCTCGTCTTTCTGTACGATAGGTCTTATCCGCTTATCTGCCTTATCTCGCGTTCGCGTGTACGTTTACCTATGTTCCGCTTCGATTCGGTCCTCGCCTCTTATCTCGCACCAACCCCATGACCGCAGGGAAGCCAGGGCTGTGACTTCTAGGGCCCGCTGACGTCATTTGAGCCCCGCGTGCCCCCGCGGGATTCCCTTGTACCTTTTACGGACTTCCCCTTTGCACTTCCTTATTAGCTCGCTGGGGCCAGTACCTCAGGATCGCGTCATATGTTTGTACTTCACAAACAACCTGTAGTAGTATATAAGTTACGCTCTACCTAGCTTGTACGGTAGACTTGACTTCTTGTGTAATACCACAATCGTCTTTGCCTCACGAACGACTTTGACTCGCCTTTGCGCTTGAGTCCCTCTTCGCTCGCCTTTTCGCTTGAGCCTCGAACTTCCGCTAATATCCTTGTGTCCCTGGGAGACCAAGTGATACTTGTTCATCACCGAACTGAACCTTAGCCGGTTCACGCCTAGCCGATCCCGTTGACTTATCGAAGTACACGTCGTACTTAACGCCCCTGTGGTGGCGTTACATGTACCCAGGTATATAAGCTAGAGCAATAGAACGGACAGTCCCTCAGACTGTCCACTTGTGACTCCCACTTGGATAACACTCTAGCGCCTTTCTTCGCTATTGCCATAGCTTGGATTCGCAACCTCATCGTTATCCTTGTTCTAGCCAAGTTCTTCCAAGTTTTCCCAGACTTCTTCATCATCCCTCGCGTTCCTCGTCAGCCAAGTGTATTGCAGGAACACTCTGAGTGAGTGTTCATCACACCATGACTCAGGAGCTGATGCGTCGTGTCTAATAATAGCGCTATCTATTGTGCTGACTGATGCACTTGTCATAGCGCTGATGCGATGCTTATCTTTGCTGAGTAAAACCTAATATGGCGAGTAAGCGTAAACTACTAAGCGTGTTCTAGAGCTATCTAGAATGTTCCTTCCTTATTTACCAATCACAAGAGTCCGTACGTAAGTGGGATATGACCGAATTGGGTTATCCCGTTAAGGGTATAACTGTCCCAGGGTCACGTGCTTGAATGTGCACATGATGGCAGCATGTGACTAACCATATCTCGTACTTTGGCCCTTCATATCTTCCTTAAATAATTCCGTAAAAATACAGAAAAATAGGGAAAATAATATACGCGTCCGTGACAATAACAGTCAAGTCAACTAAGTGGTCAATATATTGGACATTAATTGACCCCTTAGTTGACTATAAGCGGATTCCGCTTACCTGCTCCTGCCCACCGTGACTATATAATGGGTTCCCTGGCCCATGTATAGGGCGACACATTTTAGTGATGCTACTCGTTCCCAAGCTTGTTCCCTTAGGCTTACGGAAACTGATCCAAATCATCCAATTTTTTGAAGCGTGTCAAGAAGCATACCGTGTGGATAGTACAGAACTAAGTGTGTTTCCAGATGCCACGACGACTCAATCGTGATATAAAATAGACTTCTAAGTACTGTATAGTAGCGAGTAGCGATGCAAAGTGGACGAGTTTTGGCTTACATAAATGTTGCGGGTCCTTCATCGCTTCATCCATGGCAGCAGCCTTGGTCTCGTGCGATATCTTGGTCGTCTTCGTCACTAATTCAAGTTATTCAAGTCTTGTTAATTGCGTGAACCTCGCGAACCTACGTGATGGCCCTACAACCTAAGGCCCGGAGAATCTGAGCTCATTTATCTGTTGCTTATCGTTCCGACAACGGCGCCCAAGACGGCGCCTCAATCATCAAGAATCAAGCTTTCTTACGCTTCCTAAATAACCGTAAAATCACCGTCCACAAACCAAGCAGTAGCCAGGCTTTCCGCATCTCGGACCCTAGGTGCCCTGGATTTTCTTTGTTGCCACCATCTCGGTGACCTCTCATAACCATGCGCCTTGACCCACTCTCCGTGCTTTTCATCGTCGCTATCGGACTGAGAGGCCTTGCGACCTTTGCACCACGTTGGGATGACGTGAAAGCGAAGCACACATGGAATTCTGTCCCAGAGAACTGGCAGAACCTGGGTCACCCACCTGCTGGCACTACCATCGATCTCCACATCGCGCTCAAGGCCCAAAACGAGAACGCTTTGATTGATGCCCTCATTGAGGTCAGCAGTCCCGGCCATCCAAAGTGCGTTCTCTCCATCCTTCCGCTCGCGCGGTACCCATCCATGTGTCCCGCGTCCTCGTGGCAGACACGGCGCATACCTATCCAGGGAGGAGGTCGCTGAATTAGTCGCGCCGCCCTCAGACGTACTCGAACTTGTCAACGCCTGGCTCGAACATCACGGTGTTCCCCCCTCTGCCATCTCAACGAAACACGGTGGCAGCTGGCTGACGGTCATCGGCAGCCCTGTGTCCCGAGCCAACGAACTCCTGAGCGCGTCGTACCAGCTGTACCGGCACATCGGGACGAACGACACCGTTCTCCGCACACTCAGTTACGGGCTCCCCACGACGCTGCTTGAGCACGTGCAAAATGTTGTACCAGCCACACACTTCGGCTTTCCGCGCACGCAGTTGCAGGAGCCGCTCATGCGCCACGACGGGGCAGCAGGGGTACAGAGGAAAGTACCGGCGGGGGAGCTTGGGACGGTATTGTCGAGCCGCCAGGGACCATATGTCACACCATCCTTCCTACGTTGGCTGTACAAGACGTCTAACTATGTGCCCTTTGCCGCGGACCGGAATGTGCTCGGCGTCATGGGTTTACGCGGTGATTACCCGAGCCCTGGCGACTTGAGGCAATTCATGAGTCAATATCGCTTCGACGCGACCTCAGCGGCATACAGTGTCGTGGAGATCGAAGGCGGAGGGTACAACCCAGGAAAGCCAGACCCCGAGGCAAATCTCAATATCCAGTACACTTCGGCCATGGCGTTCCCGACCCCGCGTATATTCTACAGCACTGGTGGCTCACATACCTTGGGCGATCCGTTCATCAACTGGCTCGACTACGTGCTCGACCTGTGGAGTGTCCCGCAGACGGTAAGCACGCCTTACGGCATGCCCGAATACAAAGTTCCACCAGATTTTGCAATATATATGTGCAACCTTTACGCGCGGCTCGGCGCGCGTGGCTCCAGCGTCCTCTTCTCAAGCGGCAACGATGGTGTTGGTCGTGGAAACTGCTTGTTCTCCGACGGCTCTGGGAATTCGTGGGTCCAGTTCATCCCCACCTTCCCTTCAACCTGTATGTGTGGGCTCCTTTTCTCCGTCTGCATGCGCTGCATTGCTCACCACACCGGCCACGGTTTTTGCAGGTCCCTGGGTCACTAGCGTCGGCGGAACGACGGGAAACAACCCAGAAATTGCGGCAAGTCTCTCAGGTGGCGGTTTCTCGGCGTATTTTTCGCGGCCGCCCTACCAGAACAGAGCTGTGCCCACCTTCCTCCAAAGCCTTGGCGGCCGGTATAACGGCCTTTTCAAGTGAGTTAGCGCCCATGACCCGACGCCTCATTCTAACTTTGTGTCTAGCCATGGGGGTCGGGGCGTTCCCGATATCGCTCTACAGGCAATTGACTTCCTTATCGTCTCCAACACGCAGTCCTTGAGAGTAGGCGGCACAAGCTGTTCGACGCCGGTGCGACACTCGATCTCGGCAGACCGCTCCCTTAAGCTCACTGCTGATTGCCGACGTACAGACTGCGGCCGGAATCATCTCCCTACTGAATGACTACCGGATTTCGAACGGCAAGGCTCCACTCGGCTTCCTCAACATCAAGTTGTACGGCATATGCCTCGAGGGCCTGAATGACATCACGTCTGGGTCGAATCCCGGCTGCAATACTGATGGATTCTCCGCTGTCCCTGGGTGGGATCCTGTGCGTACAGCCAGAGTTGTGTCTTCATCTTTCGACATTGATTCACTCTGGATTTGGAGTCTATAGGTCACGGGTCTTGGGTCGCTCGACTTTGAAAGACTGATTACAATACTTAGTCGTTGGTAGTGGACTGACCGGGGCTAGCTTCAGCGTCTCGTCGCAATCTACCCTAGGTTGCCGCCGTAGCCGCAGACATCTTCTACGTTTCTTCTGACGTATCTTCTCGCAGTTGTCTTCCTTATCCTCGTCCAGACTTCAGAGCTTAGTTGATAAGCACTCCAATGCCTTGTCGCTAATTTGAACGGTTGAATCAGTGCGTGGTTTGATGTGAACCGCCAGATTGTTCATGACCAACGCACCGACACAACGCCCCATCACACGGAAAGCTTAGTCAGTTTTTAGGTTTCAGCCCGAATGAGGCGGGTAATTCTGGACCAGCAATGTCGAGGAATTCTGGCGACAGCGGCTACCAAACCGATGGAGGAATGTCCCCCAACACCAGAGGCCATCGAGAGACATTCACGGACAACTCGTCCACACTTCTTCCGGGAGAGGAAAGTCCTTAGTGTACACATCTTGAGGAGGCTGCGGAGGTGGGATACGATGATGGATTTGATCGAGGTATCAGGAGCGTTTATCAGAGGGTCTGCCTGATCTAGCTGCAACTCGATCTTGAATTCAGCAGGAAGGGCCTGAGCGAGGGCGGCGATTGTCTGTGCCACTATGCGCAGCACATCTGGCTGCACCACCTCAGTGACAAGGAACCGACTTCGCTGAATATGAAGCCAGCTCACGTCCCCAGATGTAAATTGAACTCAGCTACAAACTTGTTAGCAACCAACGATCCGAAACGGCGCCCTGTCACACGGAAATCGGGGCTCATGTCAGTATGAATGTGGCGAGCAATTTCGGGTGTGATGAAATGGACGGGGAAAACCCCCAGATCGACCACGACCCAGGAGCACGAAGATGATGACACGCCCTTCCATGGTACTACAGGCTCTTCTGACACATTATGTGTACGTCATCCGAGGGGGGACCTTATTGCGCACATCTTGAGGATGTCCTCGAGACGGTTGTGAAGGACGGGTATAAACTAGCCAAAATACTTGTGGGCCTCATGAGCCATCCACTGGCCACGGCTCGGCGTCCAATCTAGTCAAAATATTGCGAGAGAGGCTGCTAAATGTCAGTTGGACGACGTCCCGCACATACGGCTCCCCTGTGCCACCGATCCAGGAGATCACTGCAATGGAGCTAGCTTCGCTGAGCGCAAGGCAAAACAGGCCCATATGTTCGACGACACCGGGCTGGGAAAGCTAATGCCCGACCATATGGCTATCAGCACCAAAAATAGCGGAGAGGCAGCTCCTGTTTATCGAGTTGAACGATGCCCGATTTAACATCGGCTACAAGTTTAGTCACGACCAACGGTTCGATACGGACTTCAGGACCTCAGGCCCCAGGCCTCAAAGACTAACGGTCTTCTTCCCGTTGAATGCAGCGAGTAATCTCCGGTGTGACAAAGACGCGGAGGAAATAGGTTAGACGCGGGTGGTACGCCTTTGCACAATACCACAGGCTTTTCAAGCACATCCGCAGATACTAGTAGCTCTTACGCATCTCAGCCGTGAAAGGTGAGGCGATTGATATGTACATCTGGAGGAGGTTGTGGAGGCGAGATACGATGATAAGACCAGATTTGCCACCCCAAGTGTTGATTGGAGCAATGAGCAGATCCAGCGGTAGTTCGGCGAACTCTGCAGTCGGATGGGTCTGAGTAGGGATATCGAGCGTCTGTTGGACTTGGAACATCAACCACATCTGGTGGCACGGCATTGGTTATGGAATCAACATCACCAAATGCGAGGGAAACCATGCTCGCAAGCTCGACAGTTCCAGGCCGCCTAAGGCAAAACTCCACGTCCTCAGATGCCAAAAATAACTGTTATTTATTTATTTATTTGTTTTTATTTTATTTTTTGGACAAGCGATATCTTAGGTAGCAGTGACTAGGTTAACCTGCCAGTGACAATCCTACCTAATGCGCTGATGCAAACGTCAACATCTGAGGCTTGATAACAAGGAAAAATGCATTGACGCACACCCAGAGTATGGGTAGTAGTGTGGGACTCAGGCTTGGGCCCCACTGGCACGGGGTCCGGGGGTCTCATACCTTCTCTGCCCTCTCTGTGGGCCATCACGCCGTGTAGAACTTTTCTTTTCATAATGGAAATGTTTTTTAAGGCCTGATGTAAGAGCTGACGTGTCCTTGTTGGAAGATAATGAACTACAACTTCGGAGTTGCGGTGAAGTCTCGGTGATGGTTACCGGAAAAGGTGGACAATCCGGAAGGGATGAAACAACGAGTACGACGAGGCGTTGAAGCTAGCCCGGGTCAGTCCACTACCAACGAGTAAGTATTGTAAGCAATTTCTCAAAGTCGAGTGACCCGAGACCCGTGACCTATAGAACCCAGGGTGAGACAACGTCGAATAAAAGACACAACTATGGCTAGGCGCACAGGATCCCACCCAGGCACAGCGGAGAATCCATCGGTATTGCAGCCCGGATTCGACCCAGACGTGATGTCATTCAAGCCCTCCAGGAATCTGCCGTACAACAAGACATTGAGAAAGCCAAGTGGCGCCCTGCCGATCGAAATCCGGTAGTCATTCAGCAGGGAGATGATTCCGGCAGCAGTCTGTACGTCGGCAATCAGGCATGCAGAGAGAAGAGGACTCGACTGTCGCACCGGCGTCGAGCAGCTTGTGCCATGAGTGTTCGAGGCCTTCATGTTGAGGATGATACGGAAGTCCATTGCCTGTAGAGCGATATCGGGAACGCCACGTCCCCCAGGGCTGCACAAATAACACAAAGTGAGAATGAGCCACCGAGTCATGGGCAAACGCACTTGTAAAAACTATGATACTGGTTGCCAAGGTTCCGGAGGAAGCTGGGCACAGCATTGTTCTGGTAGGGTGGCCGCGGAAAATACGCCGAGAAGCCGCCACCGGAGAAACTCGCCGCAACCTCTGGGTTGTAGCCCGTCGTTCCACCAACGCTGGTGACCCAGGGACCTGCGAGTACCGTGGTCAGTGTGGTGAGTGGTCTACCAACGCTTGATTTCTGCTCGAAGGGAGAGTAAGAATACCATACGCACAAGTGGAGGGGAAGGTGGGTCGGAACTGGACCTGTGAGCTGCCGGAGCTGTCCTGGATCAGGCAGTTCCCATGACCAACACCTTCGTTGCCGCTCGAGAAGAGAACGCTGACGCCACGAACGCCGAGCCGCGCGAACAGATTGCACACATGTGCTGCATAATCCAGCGGAATTGTGGACTCGGGCATGCTGTAAGGCGTGCTTATTGTCTGTGGGACACTCCACAGGCCGAGCACATAGTCGAGCCAGTTAATGAACCCATCGCCCTGGGTATCCCAGCCACCAGTACTGTAGAATATATGCGGGGTCGGGTAGGCAATGGCCGAAGTATATTGAATATTGAGATTCGCCTCGATGGTTGGGTGGCTCGAGTCGTACCCTCCGCCATTGATCTTCACGACATTGTAGGTCGCCTCGGTCGCCTCGGAGCGATATTGATTCATGAATTCCCTCAGGTCGTCAGGGTTCGGGTAATCACCGAGGTAGCCCGCAACGCCGAGCACATTGTGGTCCGCGGCAGAGGGCACGTATCTAGACGTCTTGTAAAACCAACGCAGGAATGACGGCGTCACATATTGGTCGCGGCGAGACAATATTGTCCCGGGATCTCCCCCCGGTGCCTTCGTCTGCTCCCTGGTTTCCCCGCTGCGGCGCATGAGTGATTCTTGCTGGGGCGTGCGCGGAAATCCGAAGTGTGTGGTCGGCGCAACATTTTGCACGTGCTCAACCAGCGCTGCCGGGAGCCCGTAACTGAGTGTGCGGAGAACTGTCTCGTTCGTCCCAATGTGTTGGTACAGTTGGTATGACGCGCTCAGGAGTTCGTTGGCTCTGGAAACAGGGACGCCCGTGAGTGTCAGCCAACTCCCGCCGTGTTTTGTTGAGATAGTAGAGGGGTGCACGCCGTAATGTTCGAGCCAGGCATTGGCAAGCTCTAGCACGTCCGAGGGCGGTGCGACAAGTTCGGCGACCTCCTCTCTGGATAGGTGTTCGCCTTGTCTTCCCGAGGGCAGCGGGACAAGTGAGTACTATGCGCGCGGAAGAGTGGTGGAGAGTACTCACCTTGGATGGCCGGGACTGCTGACCTCAATGAGGGCATCAATCAAGGCATTCTCATTTTTGGCTTTGAGTGCAATGTGGAGATCGATGGTAGCGCCAGCAGGCGAGTGACCCAAGTTCTGCCAGTTCTCTGGGACAGAATTCCACGCGTGCTTTGGTCGAATATCGTCCCAATGCAATGCAAAGGGCGTTGCGAGGCCGGTGAGAGGCCCAGGGGCGAGGACAGACAGGACAGAAAATAGGTGAAAGCGCATGACCTGTGCGATATCTACGTGCCCCTGCAATTAATGAAGGTTAGAGCTTTAGAGGTCTAAAGAGTCCTCGGGGTTAAGACGCTGACAGCGTGGCCTGGGGACGGAGATTTTACAGCAAGTTTTACAGCATTGTTTTACGGTGTATCTAGGTATCGGGACTGAAACTGGCGCCGCTGTCAGAATGAAGTAGATACGTAACCGTACAGTAGATCCTCCGTGGGCCAATGTTATACTGCGGGTGACTAGATGACTTCCCGTAGGAATCTGGAGTTGGGTATTTTTCGCATACTTTCCACGGTCCAGTCCGAACTGGACAAGTAACGGCCCGGGCAGAGGTACAGTAGCTTACTGTATGACCACTTCATGTGAACAACACCGTGTCCCACCTGCGGTTGCATCTGCGTTCTAGCCGTTCCATCAACCCTCCATCGTCCACTTCAGTTCGTTTACACTCGCCCGGGTTCCTCTGAGATGGCACATCTATACTCACCATACACAATTTCCAGGAGGTACATAAAAAAGACGTTGACGGTGCCCGAGGCTTGGTAATGAGCGTTTCATTGATCAGGTGAGGTGGCTTGGGGTCAGTTTTGGGCGGAACGGGAAGCTGGAAGGGTGTCTGCGGCCGCAGAGGACGCAGACGCCTACAATAATCAAATAATTTGACTTGTGCCACTTCCGGGGGGTCCGCGTTAAGCGTGCACACAGAGCTCTAGTCTAATCACAGTACTGTGAAAAGGCAATTAAAAAACATCTAGGGAATATATATCACAGCCCCGGGACCTCCAACGCACCCTCGAGTCCCACGCGCACACCGATCACCCGTGCCACGCGCCGCTCGATACGGTCCTCAAGTCCGTGCATCGCCGCATCCCACCAGCGCTCGGAACCTCCCGGCACGGCGCGCCACGCGCCGCGGTATAGCTCACGCATCCCCTTGTCCCCGAGCTCCACGGCGCGCGCACGTGCAGCAGAACCCTGCTCGTGCGTCGCACCAAACCCCTCGCCCGCGAGCACGAGCGCAGGCGGCACCGTGATTCTCCCATGCTTGAACACCATCACGTTCACCGAGATGCAGTGCAGCGTTGCGCCGTCCGGCTCGGGCTCGCGCGCTGCAGCTACGGCGCGGGCGACGTGTGCCTGGAGGTCCGCGCTGGAGGCTGATGGCGTCGGCGTCGAGGAGGTGCTACTGTCGTAGTCGGATTTGGGGCCGGGGGTGGATGGCGCGGACCGGCGCGATGCGGGTTTGTGGTGCGAGACGAAGCGGTGAATGATGTAGAGCTGCATGAAACAGAAGATGAGCAGGGGTCGGTCGGGCGAGTCGGTGAATCGTACCCATTTGTGGTCCCAGCCGACGATTTGCGAGCGTACCTCGTACCGCGCAAACATGGGGATCTCGCGCAGGAATTGGAAGTGCGTACCTGCACGACGAGAAGATCAGCATGGTAGGTGGGGAAGGACCACGACGCGAGACACACCGGCTAGCGCGACCCCACCCCCGGCGAGTACAAGTGAAGGAAAGATGTGTAAGGCGCTATTCGTACGCGCCAAATCAAGGAACTATTTTGGTGCAAGAATGACGCCCAGTCCCAGCCCGGCTCGACCCGCGCAGGAATCGCGTCACTCACCTTCGGGTAAGACGAATTGCTGAGGTGCCAGTTGTAGTCACAATCATCGGGGCCTGCCGAAAGAGTAGAGAAATGAACCAACAAAGAGAGGTAGAAGTGTAACCACTACCCACCCGCCCAGGCCTTAGTCACTAAGATATAGTCGAGCGGATTCTGGCCGATGGGCACAAGGTCGTCGCGGAACTTGTGCGCGTCGTTTTTGTTGGAAGACGAAATGAAGAGCGTGCGTATACGCGCACGGCGGGCGAGCCACCACAACCTGGTGATGGGCAAGAATACATTGACTGATAACGATTATAAGCAGGCGATACGAAAAACGAATTTTGGAGAACGGAAGAACCAAAGCCACGTACAGTGCCAGACTAATGGCAGGGATCGCACATTCAGAATGAGAAGTAGAAAGGCGATAGTTTTAGCGAGCCCCGGTAAGACGCTGAGGCTGAGGGAGAGGGCCGCAGCCGGTGAGGCGGAGAGCATGATGTGGGGGGTGTTTGGGGCAGGTTGCGTGGGGGCAGTTTGCGTGGGTGGAACCACATTACTGTACTGTATTTGAAAAGAACCCGAAAAATAAATCAGTGTATATTTCGGCTTTCGGCACATCTAAGTCCCGAGTCCCGGCTGTTCATATTCACGTCGTTGACCTCGAGTATGATACAGCACTGGTACTGTACCCCCGAGCCGAGATCTCGAATATGAGGCTGTGTGTCTCGTATGGGACAATATTTCTCACCGTTATTCACGAGCCTGATGCCAATCCCGGTGCTGTACTTTTCTTTCCAAACCTAACCTAATTTCCCGTTCCTACCCGCCATCCGGACACATCAACAAAGCACGGTCGAGAATGGTCAGTTCTGTATCGGTTTACAGTCATCCCAAAAGTCCTTCCGCACAAAACGGATTCTCGCTGAGGCCGCCTGCCAGAATCGGTGAGCGGTACTCTATCTAACTTATCTGCAGCCGGCCCACCTGCACATCAGGCCTATCCCTCTAGTTCCGTCTGAAGACGGATACCAAGATCCAAGTGCGTCCATAATTACTACGACGAATCGACTACTGACATCTTCTGGTGATACAGTATAACTCCAAACGCCGCCATTGGAGGCGTGCACGAAGTTGAACATATGAACACCGGAAGTCAATGGCGCAGCTTTGTGGGACCCCTGCGGTATGCTGCTGATTCCACACGCCCCCTCTCCTACTTGTTTTTTTGTGCCTGTACGTGCGACCAACGTGCGACAATATTGTATCAAGCCTAAGCAACCTCTTACTCACACCACAAATTCAACACACTACTTTCTGTTTCTATTAAAGTTTGCAGTGATCAACGACAAGATGGCGACGAAATCGAAGATATAGCTGGGTAGGAGCGCGGGAGAAAGTCTACAATAACAATCATTAGGAAAAAAATACAGTAGGAACACTTGTGCAATCCAGCAATTGCTATTCTGATATTTACGAAGACAAGAAAGAGCTTACATGATTTCGTCGTAGGGGGCGAAGACAAAATGCATTGGCCGGGAGTCGAACCCGGAGCTAGGCCACTCAAGTCGAATGACAAGTGGGAAGACCCAATGTTACCGCTACACCACCAATGCTCAACATATCGGGGCATACAAGCAGAGATGAGGATCTTGCCGTACTAATCGTCTCGCGGCGCGGGCTGTCCTCTCCTGTCTCCTCGTTATGCTTTCTCGCTGACAGTATTGAACGAGCATTGTGGTGCGAAGGACTGTCCCGAATCAGCTGCCCCGTGGCTCAAGCGCTCGAGTTAGTGGCACAGCCAGCTGACTCCGAGTCCTCTGCTGCAAAGGCAAGTTGCCAGAAGTAGTGTTTGTGACCAACTCAATGGGGCGGGGTAGCCAACTTGAGTTGCCGATTTCAGAGGAAGTTTGGAAGGTGCGACGACCGCTTCCGCGGTCGTACGAGCTAAGCTAAATGGAGCCCAAGGTTGGTCCCTAGTATCCCTGCCCATTGGCCCATACTATCGGCCACTACTGAAGACCAAAGGGGACAACGGGCTTCGGTATCCTGTCACGGTGTCGCATTGAACGTTTGACTATCACTTTGAAACTTCACCCTTGCTCAACTGCCCTTCGAAGGGCATACGGTTATGTATCTACCCCATCTGACAGCGGCGCTTTCGACTTCAGTCCCCGACACCTAGATACGCCGTGAAATTTCCGCCCCCAGGCCACGTTGTCAGCGTCTTGACCCCGAGGGACTCTTTAGACTCCTACTTTTCATTAATTCCAGGGGCACGGTGATATCGCAGAGGCCATGCGCTTTCACCCACTTTATGTACTGTCTGTTCTCTCCCCAGGGCCTCTCAGCAGCCTCGCGACGCCCTTTGCATCGCATTGGGACGATCTTCGACCGATACACACGTGGAATTCTGTCCCGGAGAACTGGCAGAACTTAGGTCACCCGCCTGCTGACACTACCATCGATCTCCACATTGCACTCAAAGCCAAAAATGAGAATGCCTTGATTGATGCCCTCATTGAGGTCAGCAGTCCCGGCCATCCAAGGTAAGTCTGAACCACTACTCTTCCGCGCGCGTAGTACTCACATATCCCGCTGCCCCGAGCAGACAAGGCGCACACCTATCCAGAGAGGAGGTCGCCGAACTTGTCGCGCCACCTTCAGACGTGCTCGAGCTTGCCAACGCCTGGCTCAATCATTACGGCGTGCACCCCTCTACCGTTTCAACAAAACACGGCGGCAGCTGGCTGACGCTCACGGGCGTCCCTGTTTCCAGAGCCAACGCACTCCTGAGCGCGTCGTACCAACTGTACCAACACATTGGGACGAACGAGACAGTTCTCCGCACGCTCAGTTACGGGCTCCCGGCGGCGCTGGTTGAGCACGTGCAAAATGTTGCGCCGACCACACACTTTGGATTTCCGCGCATGCCCCGGCAGGAACCAGTTATGCGCCGCGGCAGGGCAACCAGGGAGCAGACGGAGGTGCCGGGGGGAGACCCCGGGACAGTATTGTCTCGCCGCGACCAATATGTGACGCCTTCATCCCTGCGTTCGTTTTACAAGACGTCTAGCTATGTGCCATTAGCGTCAGGCCGGAATATGCTCGGCGTTGCGGGCTACCTCGGTGATTGGCCGAGCCCTGACGACCTGAGGGAATTCATGAATCAATATCGCTCCGACGCGATGTCTGCGACCTACAGGGTCGTGCAGATCAATGGCGGAGGGTACGACCCGAGCAACCCAACCTCCAAGGCGAATCTCGATATTCAGTATACTTCAGCCATCGCCTACCCGACCACGCATATATTCTACAGCACTGGCGGCTCAGATACCCAAGCAGATACCCACGACGATCCGTTTGTTAACTGGCTCGACTTCGTGCTCGGCCTGTGGATGGTCCCGCAGACGGTAAGTACGCCCTACGGCATGCCCGAGTACATAGTCCCGCTGGATTATGCAACACATGTGTGCAATCTGTTTGCGCAGCTCGGCCTTCGTGGCGCCAGCGTCCTCTTCTCTAGCGGTAACGAAGGTGTTGGTGGTGGGGACTGCCTGTTCCAAGACAACTCCGGCAACCCGCGGGTCCAGTTCCGACCCACCTTCCCCTCCACTTGTGCGTATGGTATTTTATCTCTACCTTCGAGCAACGAACAAGCGTTGGTAAACCGCTCACTACATCGCCGGCGGTACTCGCAGGTCCCTGGGTCACCAGTGTTGGCGGAACGACGGGCTACAACCCAGAGGTCGCGGCGAGCCTCTCCGGTGGCGGCTTCTCAGTGTATTTTCCTCGGGCGTCGTACCAGAACAATGCTGTTCCCACCTTCCTCCGGAACCTCGGCGGCCAGTATAACGGCTTTTACAAGTGCGTTCGCTACCGTGACCCAGTGCCTCATTCTCACTTCGTGTTATTTGTGTAGCCCTAGGGGACGTGGCGTTCCCGATATCGCTCTACAGGCAGTTGACTTCCTTAGCATCACCAACAGGGAGACCTTAATAATTGATGGCACAAGCTGCTCGACGCCGGTGCGACACTTGAGTCTTCTTATCTCTGCATGCCTGATTTCCGAGCCCGACATACAGAGTGCGGCTGGAATCATCTCCTTACTGAATGACTACCGGATTTCGAACGGCAAGGCCCCACTCGGCTTTCTCAACATCTGGTTGTACGGTGCATGCCTCGAGGGCTTGAATGACATCACGTCTGGGTCGAATCCGGGCTGCAATACCGATGGATTCTCCGCTGTCCCTGGGTGGGATCCTGTGCGCCTAGCTATAGTCTTTTTATTCGATGTTCTCACTGTGGACTCTATAGGTCACGGGTCTCGGGTCTCTCGACTTTGAGAGACTGGTTGCAATACTTAGTCGTTGGTAGTGGACTGACCTGGGCTAGCTTCAACGCCTCGTCGCACTCGTTTAGACTCGTAACCAGCCACTCGAATCAGGATTTTTGAGGGTCACATGTCACAAGCGACTGGAGGATCTTCGATTCTATCGAGGGTCCTTGCGTCCCATAGAGCGAGCGGTCGCCTTCCTTTTCTGGTAACCACCACCCCTCACGTCACCGCGACTGAGAAGTTGAAGATTAGCTTCCGACAAAGACACTTCAGCTCTTATTAAAAAACATCTCCATTTCAAAAAAGAAAAGCTGTACACGGCGCGATGGCCCACAGAGAGGGCAGAGAAGGGTATGAGACCCCCCCGCTGGCACGGGGCCCCTTGTGGGGAACATTGTCGACGGGGACTACGGTACTCTTACCCCCGCCAAAAGGGCCGCTGACCTGCTAACGCAGTCAATGGCCCAATGCTCAAACCCCGAGCAATCGGGGTCTATCATTGAGATGTTCACGTCCCCCCACGTGATACTCACAGACACCCCACAGCTACCCTCCCAGAGGGAAGCGCCAACCTCCCAGCTCCCGGCACATAACGTTCTGCCTGGAACTGGGAGGTTGCTGTGCAAATCCCGATCCATGACACCACTGACCTGACAATCATCGGATTCACGTTCCAAAGGAACACAGAGACGGCGGCCAAAGTAGGAATGAGGAAACGTGCAGCAGTGTTGGCAGCGCTTCAACTGCCCACGGAAGGAGAAACTTGTCAACATCTTCAGCAAAGAACGCACGGATCCTGGCTCGCTTGTGTGGAGTGTAACGCGGCCGAGTGACGTCGCGAGCAGAGCACAGCTGATACTGATGACCAAGCTCAAGAACAAGAGCGCGTTCACCAAGACTGCATAGGTTGGCGGTGAAAATGGGGGCGGGGAAGCATGGGGAGAAGTGAGAATGGCACTGTTGGATGCAGGGTCGGCGAGTAGGATCGATATTTGCGAGGTATAAATTGGAAGTGTCCTGTGGGTTCGGTCGAATGTCCTGAATGGACACTGAGATCAACGACGTGACAGCTGCAGAGAATAAACTGGTCTATGAGAGATGAGTCTGTGAAGAACTGCATGTGGGAAGATAGGGACGCACAAAGATGGGAATCCCGTCAGCGTCCGCTTTCCATCCGTGGACCATCTTCTTGCCTTCTTCCATCGTCATCTCTGAATACATCGAGAAACTAAGCCCTGAGCCGTCAACAAAGTTGGACATACCCCGAGGCATCTGGGGTGGAGACAGGCGCTATGGGGGGTCGAAGTACCTCTGCCCGGGCCGATGTGTCCAAGGCGGACTCGGACCGGATCGTGGAAAGGTACGCAACAGTTGCCCGGTCTAACACTGCGTGCAAAGCAGGGTTTTCAGACCAATAAAACCCTTAGAAAACCCTATGGGTTTTTTTAGGGTTTTCTAAGGGTTTTATTGGTCGGAAAACTCTGCTTTGCACGCAGTGTATAAGGCAGAGCGAGGCACGAGCGGTGCCTTAGAGCCTTGCTTAGAGCATCCGATGGTCTCTTTGAGTGAGCGGGCACGTCGGCACGTGACTCATTCTTTCCTTGCCTGCCGCCACCTGCCCGCCCACTTTTCCAACCGGTCTAGAAAACCGGAATCCTTTCTTTTTTACCCGCCCATCACGCCCTTTTGCTAAGGGATCGATAATGTGAGTTGTTGCATCCTCCGTTGCCAACTGATCGCCCCGGGAGGTTCCCACCCACTCGTCGCGACCTCGGCTCGGCAGCAGAAACCCCCATTTTCGATCGAGGAGCGCTTCGCGCTTTCGCCCACTCTCTCTACGCTAGCAGGCTGCCCCAGTCCCCTCCCATTACCACTCATTAATTAGTTACAATGCTT
The DNA here is from genome assembly GCA_021524915.1 of Lactarius akahatsu. NCBI lineage: Eukaryota > Fungi > Basidiomycota > Agaricomycetes > Russulales > Russulaceae > Lactarius > Lactarius akahatsu. The sequence continues at coordinate 35,559 of JAKELL010000269.1, forward strand.
GTACATTCTCATCGGACTGCCCGCCCCGAATAGCATCACAGCCGAACAGCTCTCGGCGCCGTCAATGTTTCGTGCCGTGCTCCGGCAAGCTCGCTCCATACCCTCCTCTCTCACCGGCACCGCACGAAACCCATCCTCGAGAAGCAAACCAGCGACTCGCAAAGACAAGGCAACAGTACGCAACTGCAGATTCCTACGGGAAGTCACCCGCAGTATAACATTGGGTCCGCGGAGGATCTACGATTATGTATCCCCATTCTGACGGCGGCGCTTTCAGTTTCAGTCCTGACACCGTAAATTTTTCGCCCCCAGGCCCAATGTCTAGGCCACTGTCAGCGTCTTAGCTCTGTGGGACTCTTTAGACTTCTAGCCTTCATTGATTGCAGGGGCACGTAGATATCGCACAGGCCATGCGCTTTCACCCACTTTCTGTCCTGTCTGTCCTCGCCCCCGGGCCTCTCAGCAGCCTCGCGACGCCGCTTGCATCGCATTGGGACGATCTTCGACCGAAGCACGCATGGAATTCTGTCCCAGAGAACTGGCAGAACCTGGGCCATCCGCCTGCTGATACCACCATTGATCTCCACATCGCACTCAAGGCCAAAAATGAGAATGCCTTGATTGATGCCCTCATTGAGGTCAGCAGTCCCGGCCATCCAAGGTGCGTCCTCTCCACCACTCTTCCGCGCGCGTAGTACTCACATGTCCCGCTGCCCCGAGCAGACAAGGCGCACACCTATCCAGAGAGGAGGTCGCCGAACTTGTCGCGCCACCTTCAGACGTGCTCGAGCTTGCCAACGCCTGGCTCGAACATTATGGCGTACACCCCTCTAGCATCTCAACAAAACATGGCGGCAGCTGGCTGACGCTCACGGGCGTCCCTGTTTCTAGAGCCAACGGACTACTGAGCGCGTCATACCAACTGTACCAACACATTGGGACGAACGAGACAGTTCTTCGCACGCTCAGTTATGGGCTCCCGGCGGCGCTGGTTGAGCACGTGCAAAATGTTGCGCCGACCACACACTTCGGATTTCCGCGCACGCCCCGGCAGGAACCAGTCATGCGCCGCAGCGGGGCAACCAGGGAGCAGACGAAGGTGCCGGTGGGAGACCCCGGGACGGTATTGTCCCGCCGCGACCAATATGTGACGCCGTCATTCCTGCGCACGTTTTACAAGACGTCTAGCTACGTGCCCCTAGCCACGGACCGGAATATGCTGGGTGTTGCGGGCTACCTCGGTGATTGGCCGAGCCCTGACGACCTGAGGGAATTCATGAATCAATATCGCTCTGACGCCACCTCGGCGACCTACAATGTCGTGAAGATCAAAGGCGGAGGGTACGACCCGAGCAACCCAACCATCGAGGCGAATCTCAATATGCAGTATACTTCGGCCATTGCCTATCCGACCCCGCATATATTCTACAGCACTGGAGACTTCGATACCCAAGGCGATGGGTTCATGTACTGGCTCGACTACGTGCTCGGCATGTGGAGTGTCCCGCAGACAGTAAGCACGCCTTACGGCATGCCCGAGTACACCGTTCCCCCGGACTATGCAACATATGTGTGCAATCTGTTCGCGCGGCTCGGCGTTCGTGGCGTCAGCGTCCTCTCTTCGAGCGGTAACGACGGTGTTGGTCGTGGGAACTGCCGGTTTCAAGACGGCTCCGGCAACTCGCAGGTCCAGTTCCGACCCACCTTTCCCTCCACTTGTGCGTACGGTATTTTAACTCTACCTTCGAGCAGCAGACAAGCGTTTGTAGACCGCTCACCACGTTGTCCACGGTACTCGCAGGTCCCTGGGTCACCAGCGTTGGCGGAACGACGGGCTACAACCCAGAGGTCGCGGCGAGCCTCTCCGGTGGCGGCTTCTCAGTGTATTTTCCGCGGCCGTCGTACCAGAACAATGCTGTTCCCACCTTCCTCCAGAACCTCGGCGGCCAGTATAATGGTTTTTACAAGTGCGTTCGCTACTGTGACCCAGTGCCTCATTCTCACTTTGTGTAGCCCTTGGGGACGTGGCGTTCCCGATATCGCTCTACAGGCAACTGACTTCCGTATCGTTTTCAAAAATAGGCCTTGGAAATTGAGTGGCACAAGCTGTTCAGCGCCGGTGCGACACTCGAGTCCTCTTATCTCTGCATGCTTGATTGCCGACGTACAGACTGCAGCCGGAATCATCTCCCTGCTGAATGACTACCGCATTTCGATCGGCAGACCGCCACTCGGCTTCCTCAACATCTGGCTATATAGTTTGTTCCTCCCCGGCTTGAATGACATCACGTCTGGGTCGAACCCGGGCTGCAATACTGATGGATTCTCCGCTGTCCCTGGGTGGGATCCTGTGCGCCTTGTCATAGTTCTGTATTTTTGTTCGACGTTGGCTCACTCTGGATTCTATAGGTCACGGGTCTCGGGTCACTTGATTTTGAGAGACTGGTTGCAATACTTAGTCGTTGGTAGTGGACTGACCCGGGCTAGCTTCAACGCCTCGTCGCACCCATCATTCTACTCCCTGACCCAGATTGTCGCCGTAGCCGTCGACATATTCTCGATATCTTCTGACGCTTCTTTTTTTCCCTTCCTCGTCTCTGAATCCGAATCTGTCTAGGTAGTGACGGCCCGTGTGTATAAGTGGAGTACTACTAGTAGTATACTCCCTGGTGATTAGTAGTATCGGGCATCAGGAAAAACCCAAACCCCCAATTTAAGACACAATACAGTATGCTGTATGTAGTATTTGATGTCAATTTGACTAAAGCACCAACTTCGTCATTTTGTCGACGATTGTCGATGTGAATTGTTGACATTTCTCTGAATTTAGGACATCCCGTTTAGTGGACGTTCTCATGCACGACACTCTCAACTTCTCCTGCAGCACTCCTGGCCCGCTCTCTGACCCTCTCGCGTTGCCGCGGCAGGTCAGCAGACTTAGACCGAAGACAAGCATGAATTCGACGAGGATTCTCCCTCACCTGCGTTGACTGAGACCGAATTCGATAGCGAAACTGCGCAGATGCATTTCCGCGCTCGCTCCCAGTGGCTGCGCTGCCAGACTGGGGGGCGTGCCATCAATGCCAGCACCTCCCGGCCCTCCAGAGGTCAGGCTCGCGCAGCAGCATGCAGACGGTCACGGCGCATGAGGACAGCGACCACGAACATTTCCTGCCCGTTTCGACAAGGACGTTGTAGGTCGTATCATGGGTCGCATCATGGTCTCAGGTCACGTTGGCCACCGTTCCAGATGGTCTCTGCGGTTCGGTATGGACTCCAGTGCCGGTGCATTAGATATCTACATGTGGAACGAGATTCAGAGATGCGTGGAAGAGGTCATTCGGAAAGCGCCCTGCCGCTGCACATTCGTGTTCCTTCCTCCTCACCTGTCACCGGTCTCCCGCCCCAACGTTTCCCTGTGGTATTGCATCACGACGGCGTATTTAGGAAGTAAGGTTATTAACTATGACAATGTCAGTGTTACTGTATATTGCACAGCAAAGTGTTGCACCTTCGAGTTTGTGTAAGCGCACCCGTAGTATAAAACCCGCATACCCCCGGACCCCGACCCGTACCTGCGGAAACCCGTAGCCTTGAGGACGGGTACGATATCGAAAGCGACAAATCCTCGTGCGCGTTCGGAACTAACGTGGGTACACCATCCCACCACGGGAGACTCAGTCTTTGCGTGTCGCTTACTTTGGCTCTTCGTGGGAGTATGCCCGCGACGCGCCAGTCGAGGCGTGGGAGACAAAGGGAATCTGGCGCGCAGACGTGAGGGGTGACGAAAGAACGGGCATGCCTCGTGTCATTCAATAGCTAGGGGTATACAGGGGCAGCGAGAGGGGAGAGTGTGTACATGGGAAAGTGTGATTAAGATAGCTACGTGGCGTACTGGTAGAGACTGGGCGGAAGCACGAAGTGCTTCTCGATCGAAAAAACTGGGAATTTTGTGTCCGAGGCGAGGTCGCGACGGGCGGGTGGGAACGACCCGAGGTGCGCCGGCGATCGAGGGACTCAAAAACCACGGTTTCATCGACCCATTGGCGTTTTTGAAATATCAGGGAGTGGTGGGTGGGCGAAAAATAAAAGACACGATTTTTTGAACCGGCTGGAAATATGGGAGGACAGGTGGCGGCACGGAGGAAAAGGATGAGCACGTGCCGCCCTGTACACTCGCGCAAAGACTATGCTCTAAGCCCTCGCTCGTTCCTCGCTTCGGCTCAGACTGTCTAACTGCCTCGCGGCCAACGCCAGCACTATTGTTATTGCCTCGTTACGGTGCCGGTCGAATGCGACGACGTTGAGATTCCGATGCGCTACTCCCCGCGGTCCTCACGAGGGACTTGGCAAACAGAGCTTACTCCTGCAGATCTAATACGCGCAACGTCTGCCAGTCAACAAGCCGGCACAGGTCGTTTTCTATTTGTTATGGCATCGATGCGGGGTCATTCTCCTGGATGAAAGAAAATGAAAGAGTTTAGTAGGTGGTGATACCCTAATGCGTTCCCTAGCAATCAGGAACGCATCCAAGAGTGCGCAGGATTTAGGGGTGTGAGACGTCGCAAGATGTCGCGCAGGATTTAGGGGTGTGAGACGTCGCAAGATGTCGCGCAGGCCTTCGCGGGGCGCGAAACGTCGTAGGCGGGTCCGCGGCGATCACGGACACGTCGCTGTCAAAGGCTAAGGCTGCGCGCGAGTGCGGCGAGGTCGGGATTGGCTACGGGATCGGGTCGCAGAAGGTCGGAAACGGTCGCGCACGCTTTGGCGCGGCGCGAAACTTCGTAGAGGTGGCTGCCGTGGTCGGGAACGCGACGGATTCGAGTCGCTAAGGCCGGACGCGGATGCGGTACGCTGGAGAACGCGAGGAATGAGCGACACTGAGTTCAAAAGTCCGAAGTCTGAGGAGAAGCCTACTATTAGAAGTCTGAGGTGTAAAGTTGGAATTACAGGAGGAAAGCGGGTGAATTAGATAAACAGAAAACGCGAAGGGAAGAGTGAGAGAGGAGCCGAGCGCGAGAACGCGGCGCTTAGGTCGCATACAGAGCGCGGCCAAGAGTGACCGAGTGTGGAGCGAGCGCAGGCGAACGTGGGTGAGCACAGAGGATCTAGGAAGTAAGTAGAATATGTGAAAAGTGAGTTTTCAGAGGCAAGGACGAACGCAGTCGTATCAGCGGGGCGGATGGAAAGCTTACCGGGGACCTAGCACTGACCCAGCGCCCTACTTGGGTCGCGGTTACTTGTCGAATTCTGTGCGCTTGCTGCAGGTTGTCCGGCCCGCCGCTCAAGAACGTCCAGAGGAGGGCGGAGAGCGGGTGCGCTTGCGCAGCGAGGACCGCGGTGAGCTGGAAGAGATTGTCCAAGTTAAAGATGGTCGGGTCTGACAGGGTCGTGGCGATCGCAATGCGGGGTCTAGGCGAGCATATGTGCTCGAGCTTGTAGTTGTAGGTTTGTCTTTGCATCGGGAAAGAATCGCATCGACAGGTGAAGCGGGGAGATGCAGAGGACATACAGTACGGCTGCCCCACATTGGACAAGAAGTCGATAAGGCGCTCCAAGAAAGCACTCATCACTGACGGCATGAATGCCCATTTCTCGACGTCAGCGCGGGAGACCCGCAGCACCTGCAGGTCGTCGTCTGTTCCGGGGAGGTCTAGGAGCACCTCGTAGACCTGGAGATGGAGAGGGGATTGACTTAGGAACGGTTGCGGATGTGACGATATGGTGTCCGGAGAATAGATCGGCCGCAGGTTTATTACGCGGGCATATAAATGGTTCGGCGGTAGTGAGACAAAAGCATCAAGGGAGAAAAAACAAGAACCCATGCACGCACTGGCACACGCAGCCCGTTAATGCCCTCGCCTCTCATCCTCAAATACGACAAAGACACTCTTCGCCGCGCGACATCACATGATACTGTAAACTTGAAGGCGTCCGGCCGTGAGTCCAGCCCACTTCGACCATGGGCTGCTATCAGTCTCAGGGTGCACGTTCCGGATCTGGCCTACCCAGAGATATACCCTGCGAACTCGGCGAGATACCTGGTACTGGTCTTGCGTAGGATCAATGGTTATGTAGCTACCCCATTCTGACAGCGGCGCTTTCGCCAGTTTCGGTGCCGACACCTAGATACACCGTAAAATCTCCTCCCCCAGGCCACGCTGTCGGCATCTCAACCCTGAGGGACTCTAGACTTCTACCCTTCATTAATTGCAGGGGCAAGTAGATAGTATCGCACAGGTCATGCGCTTTCACTCACTTTCTGTCCTGACTGTTCTCGCCTTCGGACCTCTCAGCGGCCTCCCAACGTCCTTTGCATCGCATTGGGACGATCTTCGACCAAAACACGCGTGGAATTCTGTCCCAGAGAACTGGAAGAACCTGGGTCACCCGCCTGCTGACACTACCATCGGTCTCCACATTGCACTCAAAGCCAAAAATGAGAATGCCTTGATTGATGCCCTCATCGAGGTCAGCAGTCCCGGCCATCCAAGGTGCGTCCTCTCCACCACTCTTCCGCGCGCGTAGTACTCACATGTCCCGCTGCCCCGAGCAGACAAGGCGCACACCTATCCAGAGAGGAGGTCGCCGAACTTGTCGCGCCGCCCTCAGACGTGCTCGAGCTTGCCAATGCCTGGCTCGATCATTACGGCGTGCACCGCTCTAGCATCTCAACAAAACACGGCGGCAGTTGGCTGACGCTCACGGGCGTCCCTGTTTCCAGAGCCAACGAACTACTGAGCGCGTCGTACCAACTGTACCAACACATTGGGACGAACGAGACAGTTCTCCGCACGCTCAGTTACGGGCTCCCAGTGGCGCTGGTTGAGCATGTGCAAAATGTTGCCCCGACCACCCACTTTGGATCTCCGAGCACGCCGCAGCAGGAACCACTCACGCGCCGTGGCGGAGCAACCAGGGAGCAGACGAAGGTGCCGGGGGGAGACCCCGGGACGGTATTGTCAAGCCGCGACCAATTTGTGACACCGTCATTTTTGCATTGGTTTTACAAGACGTCTAGATACGTGCCCTTAGCCGCGGACCGGAACGTGCTCGGCGTTGTGGGCCTCCTCGGTGATTACCCGAACCCGGACGACCTGAGGGGATTCATGAATCAATATCGCTTCGACGCGACCTCGGCGACCTACAATGTCGTGCAGATCAAAGGTGGAGGGTACAACCCGAGCAACCCATCCAAGGAGGCGAATCTCAATATTCAATATACTTCGGCCATTGCCTACCCGACCCCGCATATATTCTACAGCACTGGCGGCTCGGGCACCCGAAGCAATATCCACGACGATCCGTTTATCAACTGGCTCGACTTCGTGCTCGACCTGAGCAGTGTCCCGCAGACGGTAAGTACGCCCTACGGCTTTCCCGAGTACAAAGTTCCGCCGGATTATGCAACATATGTGTGCAATCTGTTCGCGCGGCTCGGCGTTCGTGGCGCCAGTGTCCTCTTCGCGAGCGGTAACGATGGTGTTGGTCGTGGGAACTGCCTGCTCGAAGACAGCTCGCGGGTCCAGTTCCTCCCCACCTTTCCCTCCACTTGTGCGTATGGTATTTTAACTCTCCCTTCGAGCAGAAATCAAGCGTTTGTAGACCACTCACCACATTTTCCACGGTAATTGCAGGTCCCTGGGTCACCAGCGTTGGCGGAACGACGGGCTACAACCCAGAGGTTGCGGCGAGTCTCTCCGGTGGCGGCTTCTCGGCGTATTTTCCGCGGCCAACATACCAGAACAATGCTGTTCCCACCTTCCTCTTGAACCTCGGCGGTCAGTATAACGGCTTTTACAAGTGCGTTCGCTTCCGTGACCCGGTGCCTCAATCTCACTTTGTATTATTTGTGCAGCCCTGGGGGACGTGGCGTTCCCGATATCGCCGTACAGGCGATTAACTTCCGTATCATCTTCAACCAAGCGACCTGGACAGTTGGTGGCACAAGCTGCGCGGTGCCGGTGCGACACTCGAGTCCTCTTCTCTCTGCATGCCTGATTGCCGACGTACAGACTGCTGCGGGCATCATCTCCCTGCTGAATGACTACCGCATTTCGATCGGCAGGCCGCCACTCGGCTTCCTCAACATCTGGCTATATAGTATATTCCTCCCCGGCTTGAATGACATCACGTCTGGGTCGAACCCGGGCTGCAATACTGATGGATTCTACGCTGTCCCTGGGTGGGATCCTGTGCGCCTAGTCATAGTTCTGTCTTCTTATTCGACGTTGGCTCACTCTGGATTCTATAGGTCACGGGTCTCGGGTCACTCGACTTTGAGAGACTGGTTGCAATACTTAGTCGTTGGTAGTGGACTGACCCAGCTAGCTTCAACCCATCGTCGCACCCATTAATCCATTCCCTGACCCACATTGTCGCCGTCGACATCTTCTAGACATCTTCTGACGCTCCTTCTGGTACTTCCCTTCCTCATCTCTGAATCCGAATCGGTCTACATAGAGATGGCCCGTGTGTGTAAGTAGAGTACTAATGGAATATTCTCCCTGGTGATTAATATCGGCGCCGTTGCGTGTCGCCATATAAACTATGCATATGTATACCTGCATGTAATGCACGTATTACTGACGCGAAACAATAACAGGAACTATCCGAGGGATGAATATCGATGAATAGAGGGCGAGTTGTACTAGAGGGCTATGTAACACAATCTCTACGGACCACATCGCCTGTTAGCTTCAGCCTTGGTAGTATTGACATGTACGTCCAACATGTCAATGGGAAGTGGGAACTGATATCATCTGCCCTGGGCGATCCGTTCGTGAACTGGCTCGACTACGTCCTCGCCCAGAAGAGCCGCGTCCCATAGACATTCACCACGTCTTATAGCACCACCAAGTTCAAAGTTCATGCAATTCATGTGTGCAACGTTCTCTCGGCTTGACGTGCGTGGTTCCAGGCTTCCAACGTCCTTTTTCAAACGACAATGATAGTAGCCAACTGCCAGTGGCAATGATAGTGTTGGGTGTGGGAATTGCCGCCAGTTCGAAGACAGCTCGGGCCCCCGGCAACTCGGCAACTCGCGTATAACTCAGCTCTGGCACGCGTCCCGCATCGTGACGAATCCTGGTCATCCTTCCGAGTCATCATAATTCAAGTTATTCAACTCACGTCTCGAGTCAAGTTTGCGTGAACCTCGCGAATCTACGTGCCATACAACCTAAGGCACAGAGAATTCGCGCATATGTAATTGTCTACTATCGTTCCGACAGCGGCGCTTCTACGCTCCGTAGATACACCGTAAAGTCTCCGTCCCCCAAGGCTTTCCGCATCTCGAACCCTAGGTGCCCTGAATTTCTTTATTGCTACCATCTCGGTGACCTCCCATAACCATGCGCGTCTCTGTGCTTTCCATCGTCGCCATCGGACCTCTGAGAGGCCTCGCGGCCTTTGCACCACGTTGGGATGATGTGAAAGCGAAGCACACTTGGAATTCTGTCCCGGAGAACTGGGAGAACCTGGGTCACCCACCTGCTGGCACTACCATCGAGATCCACATTGGACTCAGAGCCAAAAACGAGAACGCTTTGATCGATGCCCTCTATCAGGTCAGCAGTCCCGGCCATCCAAAGTGTGTTCTCTCCATCCTTCCGCTCGCGCGGTACCCATCCATGTGTCCCGCTTCTAGATATGGTGCACACCTATCCAGGGAAGAGGTCGCTGAACTCGTCGCGCCGCCCTCAGACGTACTCGAACTTGTCAACGCCTGGCTTGAATACTACGGCATTCCCCCCTCTGCCATCTCAACGAAACACGGCGGCAGTTGGCTGACGGTCATTGGCATCCCTGTGCCCCAAGCCAACGAACTCCTGAGCGCGTCGTATCAACTGTACCAACACATTGGGACGAACGACACAGTTCTCTGCACGCTTAGTTACGGGCTCCCCACGACGCTGCTTGAGCACGTGCAAAACGTTGCACCGGCCACAAACTTCGGCTTTCCGCGTACGCCGTGGCAGGGGCCGCTCATACGCCACGACGGGGCAGCCGGGGCACAGAAGAAAGTACCAACGGGGGAGCCTGGAACGGTATTGTCGAGCCGCCAGGGACCATATGTCACACCATCATTCCTACGTTCGCTGTACAAGACGTCTAGGTACGTGCCCTTTGCCGCAGACCGGAATGTGCTCGGCGTTGTGGGCCTCCTCGGTGATTACCCGAGCCCGGACGACCTGAGGGAATTCATGAATCAATATCGCTTCGACGCGACCTCGGCGACCTACAGTGTCGTGCAGATCAAAGACGGAGGGTACGACCCGAGAACCCCAGGCCCCGAGGCGAATCTCAATATCCAGTACACTTCGGCCATCGCGTTTCCGACCCCACATATATTCTACAGCACTGGCGGCTCAAATATCGTGGGTAACGATCGGTTTATGAACTGGCTCGACTACGTGCTCGACCTGTGGAGTGTCCCGCAGACAGTAAGTATGCCTTACGGCATGACCGAGTACACCGTTCCGCCGGATTATGCAACGTATATGTGCAGCCTTTACGCGCGGCTCGGGGTTCGTGGCGCCAGCGTCCTCGTCTCGAGCGGCAACGGTGGTGTTGGTCATGGGAACTGCTTGGTTCCTGACGGCTCTGGGAATTCGCGGGTCCAGTTCCTCCCCTCCTTCCCTTCAACTTGTACGTGTAGGCTTTTTTTTCCCTGCCTGCATGCGCTACACCGCTCACCACACCGGCCATGGTTTTCGCAGGTCCCTGGGTCACTAGCGTCGGCGGGACGACGGGCTACAACCCAGAGGTTGCGGCAAGTCTCTCAGGTGGCGGTTTCTCGGTGTATTTTCCCCGGCCGCCCTACCAGAACAGTGCCGTGCCCACCTTCCTTCAGAGCCTTGGCAGTCGGTATAATGGCCTTTACAAGTGAGTTCGGGCCCATGAACCGGCGCCTCATTCTCACTTTGTGTGCAGCCCTGGGGGCCGTGGCGTTCCCGATATCGCCGTACAGGCAATCGACTTCGGTATCATCGTCAACGCAGAGTCCTCGATGATGGATGGCACAAGCTGTGCGACGCCGGTGCGACACTTGACACCTCTTCTCTCGGCATACCGCTTCCTTAAGCTCTCTGCTCATTGCCAGTGTACAGGCTGCGGCTGGAATCATCTCCCTGCTGAATGACTACCGCATTTCGATCGGCAGGCCGCCACTCGGCTTCCTCAACCTCTGGCTATACGGTGTATGCCTCCCCGGCTTGAATGACATCACGTCTGGGTCGAACCCGGGCTGCAATACCGATGGATTCTCCGCTGTCCCTGGGTGGGATCCTGTGCGCCTAGCCATAGTTCTGCTTTTTATTCGACGTTGGCTCACTCTGGATTCTATAGGTCACGGGTCTCGGGTCCCTCGACTTTGAGAGACTGGTTGCAATACTTAGTCGTTGGTAGTGAACCAACCCGGGCTAGCTTCGACGCATCGTCGTAATGTTTATCAGCCCCAGGTTGCTGTAGCCGCGAGCTTATCTCTGAATTTGAAATGATCTACCTAGAGATGACCCGTGAGTGGGAAGAGTACTGCTGATTGGTATGGGCATCCATTGCATATCATATAAACTGCACATGTAATACACGTATTGCCTACATGGAACAATAACAAGAAATATCTGAGTCTGACATTCACTAAAGGGAGGTTCGTGTAGCAAACCACATCAGCTCCCAATCGGCCTCCAACCCCAGAAAGCCGTTGGTCCAAGCGTGCGGGGCTTCATATTTTGCATTGCGGTTAGCACCTACTTTCCCTCCGTTCATGAGACCCATCAAACCTCTGGCTTTTGCTCCGGTCGTCAAAGCGCATCTAGAAGATGCGGATGGGCTTGCCCATGGTTGACTTGATGTGTAACGATTTGACATTTTGCCAGTGTTTCTTGAGCAGCGAGACGAGGAAGTTGATGCCTAAGCGAGATTAGTGTGAAAAAAAAAAGCAAAAAGTATTCGAGGCATACTCAGCATGACATTAGCAAGGACTTGGTCGTCCGACATCTGAACGTGGCCAACAGCGACACCCAGGCACAACACCTTTTTCAGTTGGAATTTGATAGTCGACCGCACCTCAGTGAGCTTGTTGGTCAAGTCTTCAGCAGGCGATACGGGCGTTGGGAACTTGCCCGCTGTGGTTCTATCAATATACGACGATACAAAATTTTGAACGAGTGATAGTAGACGTACCCTTGGAAAGACCAGGACCAAGGAGACGCGGGATCTGCTTGATGAGTGCCTCAGAGGCCAAGAAGGCGTCGTACTTCTTCGCAAGCTTTTTGACCAGTTTCTTGTTTTTGTTCAGCCTGTGACCACCATCCTGTGAGTAATGGTCTGAGCGCGTCGATATCTTCCACACACTTCTTGAGATCGTCTACAGACATGTACTCTAGATCTATCTGCTTCGCACGATCGATGTCGGCGGCATCGGCGAGAATGCAGATGGACATGCGCGGGCGAGGCACGTTAGGAAGCCTATCGGCACGTTAGTAGCACGCCACCTGCAGACGTGAAACACCAACTTTACGGTTCCAGAGAAACGCTTGTCGCGTTGAGGGTCGTAGTTCTTCAGGCCGATCTGGAGTTCGACCGTCTCGACAAAGTTGCGGCGCTTCTCGCCAGTCGATTCTGCAAGCAGGTCTTTGATAGAGCCCCGCACGCTTGACACTGAGAGCTTGCTGTTCACTAGAGTAAGGTACGGCCATGCTGCCCGAAACGACAGAACCCACCTCATGCTTGAATTTTCGGTTCCTCGGTTGGAACGAGTGGGGATGACGAAGTTGATGCCAAAAAAATAAAGTTTGGACTTGACGAGTTGAAACTGTATAGCATGACAAATAACATCACATGATATTAATATAGGCATGTGACGCGAGAGCCGACGTATCCTCAATTGCTTAACCAAGGCTGCACTCCCCGACATGTCATCAAGGCTTTCCCTCCTCGCTCTCATATTTGCGTTTTTCACACTCGCAAATGCACAGTTTCAATTTTTCGGCGATATGTTCGGACACCCTCAGCAGCAGCAGCAACAACCGTCTGGGGGCCAACAGTGGGCCATGCACGCAGAGAGTCGTACGTGGCACCCACCACTCTGTCATGCTTAGACAGAACTGTATCTTTTGCGACAGTCTCCTGTTCGGAATATCTCTGCCCAGATACCCTTCTTTGCGTAAAGCGGCCCATTGACTGTCCATGCCCAATTGTGCAAGACGTCAAGTGTGTCGTGCCGGACGCGCAGGAAGTTGGGGGTGGTACGCGACTTTGTATTCGTGGGGGGACCAATTGTGCACAGGTAGAAAAGCTAGCGAAGAAGTTTACGAAGTAACGAATGTATGCACCTTCCGCCTTCTCCGGCGAGATGAACCCTCCTCCAACTATTATAGACCATTGCGTATCCCGCTATTCCAGATTCCAGTGAGCTAATTAGAGTTCTGAGTCGCTGTGATGTGTGGGACCAAACAAGAGAATACGGGAATGGTGTGAACGTCGTTCAATATACTGTGTCTTACTTCGGCCTGTATATTTGGTGCCAATTAAACACTGGTGAGAAGTACGCATGTTCTTGCATAGCGTACGTACTCCGAAGTTGAGGCGCCCGGTACTCGTGGGAAATAGGTTTACTGAAGGCATAACCATAACCCTACGTTGGGTTCAACTCTCCTCCTTTACATTACTCGTACAGTCGTACTGTACCAGCACTGTAACACTCTCCTTGTCAAAAGGCGCCCATGCAAAGACCAACTGTGCGTTCTGTATTGATTTTTTTCGGCCATTCTGGTCTCTGAGTCACTCCTCTTTTCAGGCCAAACTGCCACCTGGCGCCAACCGCATTCTCTTTGTCAAGAATTTGAACTACCAAATCACGGGTGAGGACCTGTACGACCTCTTTGGTCGCTACGGAAGCATACGACAAATACGCATCGGGAACGAGGCGAAGACTAAGGGAACAGCGTTTGTAGTGTTCAACGATGTCATGGACGTAGGCCGTTTATTTCCCCCGCCCTTACACTTACACCCAACTCCTCTGTGTTTACAGGCGAAGAATGCGTTAGAACATCTAAATGGCTTCCACTTGCAAGAGCGGTATATTGTGGTGTTGTATCACATGCCCGCTAAGCAGGACGCGGCGGCTGCAAAGGCGGAGCTCGCGCGGAGAGAAGAGGACCTGGTGCAGCTAAAGAAGAAACACGACATAAATGATGAGGACTGATGAGAGTTGTTGTTTGGTGCGTGCTTGTCCCACCGGCACGAGGTTTTCGATCACAGCCAATCTACTCCCTGCATTGTGTTTTCGGCCCTCGTACAATATATACAAAACTCCAGGAACTAGTGCGAGGCATGTGTGTTACAGACGGCTAAGACATAGCTACTCAGCTAGGCATTCGAGTTGCTTGCCTGGAACCAAAAATACGCATATCGACCACGAAAGAAGTATTTTCTCACTGAAACCCACCTTCTCCAATATACGAGTGCGAACACTCACTCCCTGAGTGATATCCTAACCAACAGTGGATCGTGGTGCATCACGTTCCAATCTCGAATCCTTTCTTCCCAACCCTCATAAGTAACCCTAGGTGCCTTGGAGAAACGGAAACGCCGCAACATCCAGCAGAGCAGCATGCGGATCTCCATCGACGCCAGGTTCTTCCCCACACAAGTCGTCGGTCCGTAGCCAAACGGGAAGAACGCAGACGTGTTGTGTTCTCCCGCAGGCGCACCGTTGCTCAGCCATCGTTCTGGCAAGAACGCATCGGGCGTGTAGAAGTTCCGCGGATCGCGGTGAATACTATAAGTATGGAGGGAGAGCTGAGTCTCTTCTGGAATGTCCCTGCGCATGCATCGTACAGTTAGGATAATTGAGCAAAGGGCCACATCTATAGGGGTGTCTCGCTTACACTTTCCCGAACACTTTTGCACCTTTACCCTTGCCTAAGATGCGGCTTGACCCGCTTGGGACTGGGGGTTGAAGGCGGAGTGTTTCGTTACTATTAGAGAAATTAGTTCTTCCCGAGCTGGGTCCCGTACCCAGTCACTCACATGCAAGCGTTCAACCATTCCATATAGCTCAACTTCACAACGTCCAGGGGCTCTTCTCCACTTGGGAAGGCGGCGTCGGTCTCTTCTTGCAGGCGGTTATATACCGCCGGGTTGCATATGAGGTAATAAAGGGCACAGGAAAGGGTGCCTTTTACTGTATCCGAGCCAGCGACAATGGCTAATAGTCCTTCCAACGCAAGGTCGTCTGCGGACAGGCGCTCAGACTCCGGTAATTCCTCACCGCTCTGTGAACGATTGTGGTGAACAGAATGCGTTAGTTCGATATGGGTGCTTACTAGATAGTAGAATAAATCCCTTCGGTTTGCGCCGTTTTGCAACCGATGGGAGACTCTTTCTTTGCCGAAATCTCGGATACCGCTCTTCCCCACGATCGCAACAAGAGGTGGTATGATATATGTCACATGAGCGAAGATTCCAGAGATACTAATGTGAGGTGAGATTGGCGAGCGTGCCCCACTAATGTCCAGATACGTACCGTGCACCCGAGCCAATGACTGCACCATCATTACTCCCACCGGCCATCATGAGCTCAAAGCCACCGCCGAAACTAGATACAATCGCATCAGCCTCTGCCGGAAAACCACGTACAGGACATTTACGCCATATCGCCCATGAAGTCTTTGCTAAAACAAATGTCAGTGCAAAGTCAGGCGCGCCACGGAACGTGGAAAAAAAAAAAAAAAACTTACGCAAAGTAGCCGAACCACGCAGACATATCTAGCACAAGGCCAGCTTGTTGATCCGACCCATTGACTCTGTCTTCCAGACAATCGAGTAGTTGTCTGGCCCGCTTCGCTAAAATGACTTCATATTCTTTGAGCGCCTTGGATGAGAACGCGCGGTTCCACGGCTTGCGTTGATGCATGTGTAATATCGGATCACGCTGATCAATGAGTGATGGCCGCCCGGGCAGACCGTCCCAGCCTAATAATAGTCATGCATGAATAATGGGCTGCGGTGGCGCCAATGTGCCCTGGACTTACGCGGTCCCTTAGGGAGGCCGCCTTGTCCGAGTACCGCGGGTATAAGCGAAGCGTCACAAACAGAGAGTTCGTTGGGGCCTGCGAAACAAGTTATTGCTGGGCGTGTTTGGGAAAGGACCGAGAAATGCCTGCTGACCTACTCGTACGACATCACCGTAACGATCGTGCAGGCTCTTGTAGTATAAATGAAGGTCCCCTCTGCCGCCGACATATGCCCCCCACCACTTAGATATTTTGGCAATCGCCGGCCCAGGATATTTGGCAAGCGGGTGGAGGGGTGACAGACGATATGAGACAGTGAAGAACACTAGAAAACCTCCATATGATGCAAACGCTAATGGGACAGAAGCGAGGGTATATCCAACATGGTAAGATATAGGGATAGAAAGAAGTGCTGGTATGAAGATCAGAAGGACAAGAAGTGAGAGGTTGGATCGAGGCTCCAAGTTGCGGAAGTACAAATGAGATACCTAGGTCTCGTCATAAGCAAGTCGAAAGCACAGACAGACGTACTTACGAAGCTAGTGGTTACCGTAATGACTGTAACATCAAACGCAGAAAGTGTCTTGCACAGTAGGGCAATGGAGGCCAGTGAAAGCAGAGGCATGGGTGTTGATGAACTAATCCGGGCCGGAGATAGTCGTCATTTATATGGCCGAGTATTCCAATTGCCAGTGAGCACTGAGCGCTCGGCCATTAGAAGACGGCACGAAAGTGGTTCCCTGAGAGTGTGTTACAGAGGAGAGGCTACTGAAAGGAGAAATAGCTTGAGCAGTGACGTATTTGGGATCACGCAGGTATGGTGGCTACCAACGACAATCATCGACAAAATGACCAATTTGGTTTTGGTAGTTCAAATTGACATCAAATAACCTACATACAGTATACTGTATTGTGTCTCAAATTGGTGGTTCGGGTTTTTCCCGATGCGCGTGATACTAATCACCAGGGAGTATACTACTAGCAGAACTCCACTTTCACACACGGGTGACACTGGCCGTCTCTACGTAGACCGATTCGGATTCAGAGATAAGGGAAAAGAAGAAGCGTCAGAAGATGTCGAGAATATGTCGACGGCTACGGCCACAATCTGGGTTAGGGAGTGGAATGAGAGTCGACGAGGCGTTGAAGCTAGCCCGGGTCAGTCCACTACCAACGACTAAGTATTCCAACCAGTCTTTCGAAGTCGAGTGACCCGAGACCCGTGACCTAGAGAATCCAGAGTGAGCCAACGTCGAATAAGAAGACACAACTATGGCTAGGCGTACAGGATCCCACCCAGGCACAGCGGAGAATCCATCAGTATTGCAGCCCGGATTCGACCCAGACGTGATGTCATTCAGACCAGGGAGGCATACACCATATAGCCAGAGGTTGAGGAAGCCGAGTGGCGGCCTGCCGATCGAAATGCGGTAGTCATTCAACAGGGAGATGATCCCCGCTGCAGCCTGTACGTCGGCAATCAGGCATGCAGAGATAAGAGGACTCAAGTGTCGCACCGGCGTCGAGCAGCTTGTGCCACCACTTGTCCAGGTCCCCTCATTGAGGACGACACGGAAGTCAATTGCCTGTAGAGCGACGTCGGGAACGCCACGTCCCCCAGGGCTACACAAATAACACAAAGTGAGAACGAGGCACTGGGTCACAGTAGCGAACGCACTTGTAAAAGCCGTTATACTGACCGCCGAGGCTCAAGAGGAAGGTGAGAACAGCATTGTTCTGGTATGGTGGCCGCGGAAAATACACCGAGAAGCCACCACCGGAGAGACTCGCTGCAACCTCTGGGTCGTGGCCCGCCGTTCCGCCAACGCTGGTGACCCAGGGACCTGCGAGTACCATGGACGGTGTGGTGAGTGGTCCACCAACGCTTGTTTGCTGCTCAAAGGAACAAGTTAAAATACCATACGCACAAGTGGAGGGGAAGGTGGGGAGGAACTGGACCCGCGAGTTGCCGGAACTGTCTTGGAACAGGCAGCTCCCACCACCAACACCATCGTTGCCGCTCGAGAAGAGGACGCTGGCGCCACGAACCCCGAGCTACGCGAACAGATTGCACACATACGTTGCATAATCCGGTGGAACTAGGTACTCAGGCATGCCATAAGGCGTGCTTACTGTCTGCGGGACACTCCACTGGCCGAGCACGTAGTCGAGCCAGTTTATGAACCCATCGCTCTCAGGCTGGGTAACCCAGCCGCCAGTGCTGTAGAATATATGCGGGGTCGGGTAGGCAATGGCTGAAGTATACTGCATATTGAGATTCGCCTCGATAGTTGGTTTGCTCGGGTCGTACCCTCCGCCTTTGATCTGCACGACATTGTAGGTCGCCGAGGTCGCGTCGAAGCGATATTGATTCATGAATTCCCTCAGGTCGAACGGGCTAGGGTAATCATCGAGGTAGCCCGCAACGCTGAGCACATTCCGGTCCGCGGCTAAGGGCACGTATCTAGATGTCTTGTAAAACCAACGCAGGAATGACGGCGTCACAAATTGGTCGCGGCGAGACAATACCGCCCCGGGGTCTCCCACCGGCACCTTCGTCTGCTCCCTGGTTGCCCCGCCGCGGCGCATGACTGGTTCCTGCCAGGGCGTGCGAGGAAATCCGAAGTGTGTGGTCGGCGCAACATTTTGCACATGCTCAACCAGCGCCGCCGGGAGCCCGTAACTGAGCGTGCGGAGAACTGTCTCGTTCGTCCCAATGTGTTGGTACAGTTGGTACGACGCAGCTCAGTAGTTCGTTGGCTCTAGGAACAGGAACGCCCGTGAGCGTCAGCCAACTGCCGCCGTGTTTTGTTGAGATAGTAGAGGGGTGCACGCCGTAATGATCGAGCCAGGCATTGGCAAGCTCGAGCACGTCTGAGGGCGGCGCGACAAGTTGAGCGACCTCCTCTCTGGATAGGTGTGCGCCTTGTCTTCCCAGGGCAGCGGGACATCTGAGTACTACGCACGCGGAAGAGTGGTGGAGAGGACGCACCTTGGGTGGCCGGGACTGCTTGACCTCGATGAGGGCATCGATCAAGGCATTCTCATTTTGGGCTTTGAGTGCAATGTGGAGATCGATGGTAGTGTCAGCAGGCGGGTGACCCAGGTTCTCCCAGTTCTCTGGGACAGAATTCCACGCGTGCTTCGGTAGGAGATCGTCCCAATGCGATGCAAAGGACGTTGGGAGGCCGCTGAGAGGTCCGAAGGCGAGGACAGACAGGACAGAAAGTGGGTGAAAGCGCATGACCTGTGCGATATCTACGTGCCCCTGCAATTAATGAAGGGTAGAAGTCTAAGAAGTTGAGATGCCGACAGCGTGGCCTGGGGGAGGAAATTTTACGGTGTATCTAGGTGTCGGCACCGAAACCGAAAGCGCCGCTGTCAGAATGGGGTAGCTCAGCCCACATAACCGTTGCTCCTCCGCAGGACCAATACCAGGTAACTTATGTGCGACATTTCGTCGTGTCCCGTTAATTAGCGAAGTACAGGTCGTCGAGTTCCCAGGGATATATGTGCGCCCCGAGACCGATCGATTTGACAGCAGCCCGTGGTTGAAGTGGGCTGGGACTCAAGGCCGGACGCCTTCAAGTTTATCATGTGATGTCGCGCGGCGAAGAGTGTCTTCTTTGTCGTGTTTTAGAGGTTATGCGAGCCTGGCGAGGGCATTAACGCTGCGTGTGCGTGCATGAATTCTTGTTTTGTCTCCCTTGATGCTTTCGTCTACCGCCGAACCCTGGCCGAAGGATATCGTCACATGACTCACATCCGCTTAAGTCAATCCCGGCCCGGGCCTCCGTCTAGTCGGAGAAAGCTGCTACCGAAGTCTACAAGGTGCTCCTAGATCCCCCCGGAACAGACGACGAGGTGCTGCGGGTCTCTCACGCTGATGTCGAGGAATGGCTGAAGGGGAGGGTATTCATGCCATCAGTGATGACTCTGAACGCTTTCTTGAAGCGCCTTATCGACGCCTTGTCCAAAGCGGGGCGGCCGTATGTCCTCTGCCTCTCACCGCTTCACCTGCCGATGTGTTTCTTTCCCCATGCAAAGAGAAGCCTACCACTACAAGCTCGCGCACATATGCTCGCTAGACCCCGCATCGCGATCGCCATGGCCCTGTCAGACCCGACCATCTTCAACTTTGACAATCTCTTCCAGCTCACCGCGGTCCTTGCTGTGCAAGCGCACAGAATTCGACAAGTAACTTGACAAGTAACCGCAACCCTGAGTAGAGCGCTGGGTCAGTGCTGGGTCCCCGGTAAGCTTCCAATCCGCCCCACCGAGACCACTGCGCTCTTCCCTGCCTCTAAAAACCCACTTTTCACATATTCTACTTACTTCCTAGATCCCCTGTGCTCACCCACGTTCGCCTGCGCTCGTTCCGCACTCGACTACTCTTGGCCGCGCTCTGTACGCGATCTAAGCGCCGCGTTCTCGTGCTCGGCTTCTCTCTCACTCTTCCCTTCGCGTTTTCTGTTTATCTAATTCACCCGCTTTCCTCAGCATATAGCCTGTAATTGCAACTTTACCCCAGACTTCTAATAGTAGGCTTCTCCCCTCAGATTCAGGACTTTTGAACTCAGTGTTGTTCATTCCTCGCGTTCCCCAGCCTGCCGCATTCGCGCGCGGCCTTAGCGACTCGAATTCGTCGCGTTCCCGACCCCCGGCAGCCACCTCCACGAAGTTTCGCGCCGCGCCGAAGCGTGCACGACCGTTTCCGACCACCTGCGACCAATCAACCCATATCCCGTATCCGTCCCCGACCTCGCCGCTCGCGCGCAGCCTTAGCATTTTGACACCGACGTGTCCATAATCGCCGCGGACCCACCTACGACACTTCGCGCCCCGTTGATGCCTGCGCGACATCTCCCGACGCTTCACGCCCCCAAATCCTGTGCACTCTTGGATGCGTTCCCTGACAATCAGGGACGGTTTAGGGTATCACCGCCTACTAAACTCTTTTATTTATTTCTTCCAGGAGAATGATCCCGCATTGATGCCATAAGTTGACTGGCAGACGTTGCGCGTATCCGGTCTGCAGGAGTAAGCTCTGTTGGTCAAGCCCCTCGTGAGGACCGCGGGGAGTAGCGCGTCGGGATCTCAACGTCGTCGCACTCGCCCGGCGTCGTAACGAGGAAATTTCAATAGTGCTGGCGCTGGCAGCGACTCGTAGGCAGTCTGAGTCTCCTGTGGTGGAATGGTGTACCCACGTCAGTTCCGAACGTGCACCGTGCACAAGGATTTGTCGCTTTCGATATCAACGGCAGCAGCTTTCTCTCGACTAAGTTACGCGCCACGTATTTGTCTACTCGTACTCACTGCCAGTGGCCCGTCAGTACTAGTGAACACGAAGGGCTCATTTTTTCGAGTGCCCTCGCGCATTCTCTTCATCCTGACCCCTACTCTGCTAGGGCTATCGGATGTCTACTCCTTATAGTAAGCCCACAGTGAAGGCGTCTCGGTTTCGTCACCCTTCATGGGGTTAGCCGCAAAGAAGGCGCAGGTGGCGGCCGCTAACGGGGCTCGCGGGTTCGACGGTGATGGAGGCAGGGATGGAGACGGAGATAGTGATGGGACCTTGGATGGGACCGTGAGTGAGTTGGTATCGCCGCGCGGCGACTTCGATGTATTGGCCGTTGATTGGCACTTTTTATATGCTGGAGCTGGGGCTACGGTCTACAGTATGGACACAGGTTGCGCAGGTGCCTGTGTATCATGCCCCACTACTAGACGCATATTCGTGGCGACGGCATAGGTGAGTGAGTGAACCGACGACCTTGTACTCTTTCTCCTTGAGAACTCTCGGGGAGCTTATGAATGTCTGGACAGTTAGTTGTGTTCACGTACCGGTTCGATCGCACATCCGACTTCCTGTCTGTGGAGCAACTGAACCACCCCTTGCAGTTGTTTCCCATGAATGAGCTTCCCTCCCACAAGACTTCTCGCCTTTGCTGTCACTTTGCCTGTAGGATGCCACGTCACTACGTTCCAGTACATGTGCTTGTCTGTACTTGGTACTGCATTTCACACAGGGGCAAGACTCAGTTTCCATTGGCACCTTTCGACCAACTGAAAGTCTTAGATGCTCTGTAATCAAGAATATCTAATGTCTCGCAAGATGTCTCGGCCTCCTCATGAATTCACTTGAGAGGCTGATAGTACTGCAAGAGCTTCAAACTCAGCAACGAGGTGATGGATCTTCACCGATTTTGGTTTCTAAATGTTTCGAATCCGTGAACGCTAAAACAGCGATTAAGATGCAGTGGGTCGCGGTCTTGATCGGTTTTTCTTTCTTTTTTTTTTTTTTACCATTTATATAACCGGGACAGTACGTGGTACAAGACCAGTCGCTAGACGACCCCGATCTGCCTGTACGTAATCTGGGAACTAAACTATCCCCACAAAACCTCCGGCGCCATCTGTCGCCCTAAAGCTCATCCACCAGTTTCACACTCCCCCATCAAGGAGGCCCCTCACTTAAGCGGGGCGGTCGTGGGTCCGTCCGAAACTAAAGGAGTCACGAAGTAAAGTAAAGTCCAGCCGCAGTTCAACAAGGATGACTGAGCCGAGGCTGCCGTTAAGGGAAATACCCCCCAGTGAGTGGGGGGTACGGGGTAAAAGATAGGTCGGTAAAGGCAGGATAAGGTTTGGGGTCGTCCCGCCCACGAGACAGGCTCGAGTGGGTGGGGGGTTGGGTGGTGTCGACGTCCCAGGTGGCGACGGTAGAGGACCCCTTGTGACTGGCGTCCCCGCAGCCTTCTCAGGCTGCAGCCCTCACGGGGGAAGTACGTGGACCAGAGGACCAGAGCTCTGCTAAGGGATGGTGGTGGTACGAGGCCTAGGTCAATGAGGGATGGTGTCTTGATCGGTTCAAGACTCAAGTCTTTGTTCTTTATTCTCGTCTGCATTTATTTAGTCACAATACGCAGGCGAAGACGCGACCGCACCGAAAAACTGGCATGTCTGGACTGGTAGGTAAGCAAGGATGATGGTGACCATCATGCGGAGGCAACTTCGACTTGTAGAAGTCCAACAAAACGAGTCAACGGAACACTTGAAGGCATCTCGTGCCAAAAGGCGACGACAAACAGAAGCCCCACTTACCCAGGTCCTCCGGTAGCTGCGTCCGGGACTCAATTCCCGGTAGGCCGTTGAGTCCAGGCTGGCCGTGAGTGACTCGGCGAAGCGCGTGAGGCTTGAAGCCCGCAACACGGCGGTGAAGGATCCTCGTATAATGAATGGTATATTAACTCCTTATATGGCAGTGTGAGAGTCATGCGATGAGAATCATATGTTCTATATCTACCCGGATTTTATTTACTTCCGAGTTCCGGATCCCTCTGGAAGATGATTCAGTCGTCCCATTGGCGACAGCAGCGATCGATACGTCCACTGCACGCCCAACACCACGTGAAATCTAAGCATGGCTTCCGTCCTCCTGTTCCGTTTGGGGCAAGGTTTGGGGTGGCGGAAGTCAGGATGCCCCAATCAGGCGACTCGGATATCTGACGCTAGACCTGATTCAAGGTCGACAACGTTCTGATCAATATCAAGAGGCTAAGAGCTTCCAATACAAAATAATTCGAACCAACTTGCCTACGTACGATCTTGGAAACTGAGCCCCTCGCGCGCATCTACACTATATATAGCTTATATACGAGCTCGCAGCAGATTTCCTCCCTCATCTACTGGCATCATGCATTTAGCCGTCCTGAACTCGTTTGGCCTACTGGTACAAAAGCTTGATCGCGTATCCCTACTCGACACCGGTTTATTTGTGCTCCTCACTAGTTTCGTAGGTCGCTTCTTCACTTTTCCCTTTAAGGATCGATCCTGACCAGGACCCAGACCTCCTATCAATGTTTCCACCACCTGGAGCCTCGATCCAAGCTACCTCTTATCGCCCTCCTCTTCGTTGTCCCTGTGCTTCTCTCTGTCCCAATTTTCTACCACGTTCCATGGTTCTCCGCTGCCGTCCTCCTAGCGTTTCTAACCTATGGAAGCGCTGTCACATCTTTCGCGCTCATCTACCGTCTATCACCCTTTCACCCGCTCGCAAAGTACCCCGGACCAGCAATTGCAAAAACCTCCAAGTTATGGGCGGCATATCACTGTGCCAAGGGCGATTTGCATAGGTTATACAAGAGCCTGCACGACCGTTATGGGGATGTCGTGAGAGTAGGTTGGTGCTAATAGTCCTCTCCTGTATGTATGTCCGGTCTCTCAGCCGGCATGATTATAGGGCCAAATGAACTCTCAATTCGAGATTCTTCGCTCATCCACCCGATACTCGGGCAGGGTGGCCTGCCCAAGGGTCCACGTATGTTTGTAATATCTCTACCGTTGCCCATCTGAAACCTATAGTAACCAGGCTGGGAGGGTCGGGAGGAGCCGCCGATGCTAATTGCCCAGCGTGATCCGATATTGCACATGCATCAGCGCAAGTCATGGAGTCGCGGCTTCTCATCGGCAGCTCTGAAAGAGTACGAAATAGTTGTGGCGAAGCGGATCAGACAGCTGGTCGGTTGTCTGGATGATATGATCCACAGATCGGACCAGAAGGCGAATACTGTGATGGATATCAATCGGTGGTTGAAATACTTTACGTGAGCTCTAATTTGCATAGGGTTTGATCTCGTTCCGACGATGTGTCATCACAGGACAGATTTCATGGGTGACATGGCGTCCGTCTCCTAATTGGTTGTCCCAAGGATCAGACGCTGATTTGTCTCTTAGTTTTGGCGGTGGCTTCGAGATCATGAAAGCTGGCAGAGACATTGACGGTATATGGACCCTTTTCGAATCTGGCGTTTGGTACGTACCCACACCAGTGTTGTCTGTGTCAAGGTCTGCGTGTAATAACTTGTCCCAGTATCTCTGGCGTCACGTCGCACATACCATACGTCGGACCAATTCTCACCGCAGTGGCAGGACAGAGGTCCCCGCTTGTGCGTGTGCGAGCATTTGGCAAGGAGCGGGTTCTCGAGCGGTTGAGGATGGGTGCAAACAGGAAGGACCTATTCTATTACTTGGTAGGCTCCCGAACCGAGTTTTCGACGTCTTCGTCTCACAGAACGCGATCACAGAGTGGCGAGGAACTGCCCGAAAGTGAACGCCCATCTCCCGCCGATGTTGCAAAAGACGGGTTGTTGGCCATCATCGCTGGCTCAGACACAACAAGTAGTGCTCTCACGGCTCTCCTATACTACCTCTTATGCAACCCGGCGGCGTACGAGCGTCTGCAGGCAGAGGTCGATGGGGCGTTCCCGGGTGGAGAAGAACCTCTGGATGTAACGAAATTGAGTCAGATGGAATGGCTAAATGGTTGCATGTGGGTGTGCGGCGCGTTGAAGCGAACTTGGAGGAACTAATTTTGCCGCTACCAACAGCAACGAGACACTTCGTCTTCAACCTCCAGTCCTAGGCGGGTCGCAACGCAGGGTGGACAAAGGTAAAGGCGCAAAAGTGCTTGGAAATCTGTAAGTTGAACCACCACTATCCGATCTGTCCCTCCGCTTCACGGTACCACGTATACGCAGGATCATTCCGGAAGAGACGCAGCTCTGTCTCCACACGTACAGCATTCACCGCGACCCGCGAAACTTCCACACGCCCGAGGCGTTCCTTCCCGAACGATGGCTCAACACCGCACCCGCGGGAGAGCATAACACGGCGGCGTTCTTCCCATTCTCGTACGGACCGACGATCTGTGCGGGGAAGAACCTGGCGTTGATGGAGATGCGCATGGTTATTTGCTGGGTGCTTCGGCGATTCCAGTTCTCCAAGGCACCTGGGGTGATTTACGAGGAGTGGGAAGAAAGGACCTTGGATTGGTTTATTGTACACCAGGATCCCCTGTTGGTTAGTGTCTCGCATAGGGTGTGAACATTCGCAGACTCGGCGTTGCCAGTGGCACCCAGTAGGCGAGGCCTGACTAACCAAAACTGTATGAACTTGTAATTAAACCCTGAAATTTACAGTATTTTTTTGCGACTGAATTGCTCATGAGTTGCTGCCGAATTGGAGTACACCGTTAAAAAAAAGTGCATGGCAAAATGGTACCCAGCAAGATGGAAGTAGCTTACAGCTACTTAGTACACAATACACTACGCCCGATCCCTGCGCGACGGGTGATCTCCTTGTAATATCGTTTGTAATGATCGTCTGTAATGACACATCGCAATTTCGAGTTTCCTTCCATGAGCACAACGCTGTAAGGTCATCATGTGCTCTGCGTGCGCAACACCGCCAAACGGCCACGCTCGGTGCGTTCACGACGACTCGGCCACATCGGCCACGATACCCGGTTCCCGACTGCTGTGTTTGCGTTCGTCCATTGTATTCCGTTTGTGTCTGCGTCCACTGTATTCTCCTGTATCTCTATTGTTTCACTCTGTGTCCTGTGGCCTGTCTCTCATGTATATAACCTTGGCTTCCGTGTCTCAGAAGCAAGCACCTAATTGATCCATCTTTCAATCTCACCTCGCTTGCTGCTCCCGAAGTCCTTCGCCCGATATCTGTGTGAACGTCGATCTGCACATCGCAAGAGCGCCGATCCCAGCTCTGCGTTCCCGCACTCTATCTCCGAATCGGCCTCGTGTTCATCTCAATTCCTTTCTCATCTACGTCTTCCCCTTGGGTCGACACTCTCATACTCGCGCTCAACGCTACAACGCATGCTTGGTTAATCAGGTGACTCACCCACCAGCAGGGACTACGGCTAGGCGTGCGAGTATTCACCACGTTACTCTCGAAGCGAGACACTGACCAACAGGGGATCTTGGTGCACAATAAACCAGTCCAAGATCTTTCCTTCCCACTCATCATGACTCACCCCGGATGCTTACGGGAACCGGAATCGCTGAAGAACCCAGCAGAGAAGCATGCGCATCTCCATCAACGCCAGGTTCTTCTCCGCACAGATCGTCGGTCCGTATGAGAATGGGAAGAACGCCGCCGTGTTGTGCTCTCCCACAGGCGCACCAGTGCTGAGCCACCTTTCGGGAAGGAATGCCTCTGGCGTGTGGAAGTTTCGAAGGTCGTGGTGAATGCTGTACGTGTGAAGACAGAGCTGCGTCTCTTCCGGAATGACTCTGCACATGCACGATATTGTGAAGGAGAAGGACGGATGGGATTCGACTTACAGATTTCCAAGCATTCTTGTGCCTTTACCTTTGCCCACCCTGCGTCGTGACCCACCTGGGACTGCTGGTTGAAGACGAAGTGTCTCGTTGCTGTTGGTAGCAGCAAAAGTTAGTTCCTCCAAGTTCGCTTCAATGAGCTGCAACCCACATGCAACCATTTAGCCATTTCATCTGACTTAATTTTGTCACGTCCAGAGGTTCTTCTCTACTTGGGAATGTACCGTCGACCTCCGCCTGGAGGCGCTTGTATGCGTCCGGATTGCTTAAGAGGTAGTAGAGCGCAGCCGTGAGAACACTGCTTGTCATGTTCAAGCCGCCGACGATGGCCAACTGCCCGTCCTTCGTAACGTCGATAGGAGATGGGCGCTCACTTTCGGGCAGTTCCTCGCCACTCTATCATCGTGTTCTGTGAGACTCTGGCGCCAAAGACTTGGGTGCAGGATCTTACCAGAGGAAGGCTTTTTGCGCCCATCCGCAGCCTTTCGAGGACCAGCTCATTGCAAAATTCTTGGAAACGCACAGGCCCGCCCCTCTCTCCCATGATTGTGAAGAGAAGAGAGGTGTATAGTACATGCGACAAGATGGCAGCAGTACTAGGACAGGTTACAGGATACACAAACTGCATTCGCATGGGTACGCACAGAACGCCAGATTCTAGAAGAGTCCAATGACCATCGACGTCTCTGCCAGCTTTCATCATCTCGAAACCACCACCAAAGCTGAGATGGATCGAATCAGCATCCACCGCGACATTAAACCGATTGGGAGACGAACGCCATGTCACCCATAAAATCTGTACTGCGATCATGCGTTGTCAGAACGAGATCAAGCCCATTCCAGTTAAAGCTCACCTAAAAAAGTTCAACCATTCAGTCATGTCTATCAAAGCATTCGCCTCCTGGTCCGATCTGTGGATCATATCTTCCAGACAACCGACAAGCTGTCTGACCTGCTTCGCCATAATTATTTCATACTCTTTGACAGCTGCTGACGAGAACGCGCGATTCCACGGCTTGCGCTGATGCATATGCAATAACGGATCACGCTGTGCAACTAGCGCCGGTGGCCCCTATCCGACCCTCCCAGCCTGATTGTTATAGGTTTCAAATAGGCAACGGTCGAGACGCAACATACGCACGTGGGCCCTCTGGCAGGCCACCCTGCCCGAGTATCGGGTGAATGAGCGAAGAATTCGAATTGAGAGTTCATTTGGCCCTATAATCATGCCGACTGAGACCGGACATACATACAGGAGAGGACTATTGCACCAACCTACTCTCACGACATCCCCATAACGGTCGTGCAGGCTCTTGTATAACCTATGCAAGTCGCCCTTGGCACAGTGATATGCCGCCCATAACCGGAGGTTTTTGCAATTGCTGGTCCGGGGTACTTTGCGAGCGGGTGAAAGGGTGACAGACGGTAGATAAGCGCAAGGGATGTGACAGCGCTGCCATAAGCTAGAAACGCTAGGAGGACGGTAGCGGAGGACCATGGAACGTGGTAGGAAATTAAAGAGTGCGGGGACAACAAAAAGGAGAACGGTAAGAGGCAGCTTGGATCGAGGCCCCAGGTGGTGAAAACAGTGATAGGAGGTCTGGTCCCGGTCATGCTTTCAAGTTGGACGGGGGAGAAAATGAATGTGACCTATGAAACTAGTAAAGA